>NNCF01136946.1:6797-26119 GCA_002313205.1 Laupala kohalensis
TATATATATATATATATATATATATATATATATATATATATATATATATATACACGTACACGTACACGTACATGTACAGAGTGTCCCAGAAATGTTGAGTCAAACCTCTAGGGGAGGTGTGGCACGCCATAAGGATTGAGAATTGCGTAGCAACCCATGACTGCAATCGTCGAAGATCGGAAAGAAAACAAAAGAGTGATTCATTGGAAACATTTATTGAACTAATAAGTACAAATTGTGTACAACATGAATGCACCTCTAATGTTATAACATGCTCGAAGTTTGCACAATTAGACGCCTCGCACGCCTGACACCGACGGATCACTGACTGTCGAACACGCTTTAATACATCGGGAGTTTCTTTGATTGTAGCAGTTGCGCAGATGATTCTTGTGACGAGGTCCATTTTAGACTCCAGAGGATAGCGATACATGTGAGATTTCATGGCTTCTCACAGAAAGAAATCAAGACTCGATAAATCCGCTGAGCGTGGAGCTAGGGAATAGGTCCACCACACCCAATCCATCGCTGCGGGAATTACCTGTTCAAATGCTTACGAACAGTCAGTCATAAATGAGCAGACACCCCATCATGTTGGAACCACATGCTTCGCATCACATTTTCTGGAACATGCATGCCAGGATGAACCTGTTCCAGAAAGGTCTGATGATTCGCGGCGGTCATGCGGGATGGTAAAAGCGGCACGAATAAGCAGTCGCTGACCAAACGCGCCCACACATTAACTGTGATGCGATGTTGTGCCGTGTGGTGTCGCACACCGTGGGAGTTTTCTGGTGCCCCCAAATGCTAATTGTGGTGATTGAATAGTGAATGTGGCGTCAGCAGTGAGAAAGCTAAGAAATTCACATCTAAGCCACTTTGTTGCAGAAACCATTGTGCAAAACGCACACGTGCAGGATGGTCTTCGGGGTATAATAACTGCACTCTTTGGAGATGGAAGGCGTGTAAGGACTCGGCCTTCAAAACACGCTGGACACTGCTACGAGGCATTCTTAAGTCCGAGGCAACGGCACGTATGCTGGTGCTTGGATTAGTCTCCACGGTACCTAATACACCTTCTTCACTAACGACCGAACGGGTCGATCGTGACCTGCCCTCACTAACCCTTCTTCTTCTTATCACTTCTTAATGACTTGTACTCGCACAAATTTTGATGCAGACGTGCAAACAAACTGTGGTGCGGTTGATGTCTGTCTGGGAAGCGTTCTCGATAAATGCGTCCTGCGGTTCGTCCATAGCATTCAGCTATTCCATACATTAAGTGCATGTCTGCAAGCAAACCGTTCGTATACCGTTCCATGCTCCTAGTATGATGGCTAGCGCTTCAATGAGGAAATCCTCACGTTTCCCTCCAGTACTCTCGCGTACAGCACCACCTAGCGACGTACGATAACGTTTGCGGCCATAGGTTGCTATGCAATTCTCAAGGACGGGTTCACCCAAGGATTTGTTTATTCTTGCTCCTGGAAGTGAAACTAAAAGTGTTGTATATGATAACGTTTTCTATTAACTTTGTATTATTATTAATATGTATACTATAAGCGACGCATAATTTTAAAAATCATTAATAAAATTTATTTTCATTTTACAATATAGTTTCTATTTTTCCCTGGATAAAGGAAGATTGGAGTAAGAAAAAACCCGAGCAACACCTGGTAGTCAGCTAGTATAATATATAGTGTCTTTTTTAATTCTCTTTTTTTATTTTTTTTCTTCTCTTCGAGAACAGTCTTCCATTAGTAACCACGAGGAGTTGAACTGTCTTCAACCTATTACCCTATAATGTCCAATGTTAGCTCCAATCAAACGACGCGAGTTTCGGGAATTTTGGAAATCAACAATACCAATAAGATCAAAAGATTTGTTAGATATCCCCGGCAGTTTTAGTGTCAGGTCAGTTTCTTTTAATTTTTTTGACGTCTGTCTTTATTTTAATACATTTATCATTAATATTTTAAAACATTTCCATTGATTAAACTGAATATGGCAGACCAATGAACATTTCTTAAAGTATGAGATTCTTAATTAACTTACAGTTAAATCAGTATATACCTCGAAAATATTAGTGTAATCATTTTTCGAAAATGTTAATGATAGCGAAGAGCTTTTTTTTAACAAGTTGGGGTGCTAGGTGAACTTTCCGCTAGCACCCCCACTTTTCTTATAATTTTTTTTGTTTTCCGAATGAGCACAAAATGTTGCAGTAACGGACGAAATTAGCACATAATTAGCAAAAAACTATAGAATTATTTATTTCATTTTATAGCAAAGTCGGAGTGCCAACTTCACTCCATAGCACGCGACGGCCGGGTATCTATACAGCAAGTAACTGGTTTCTTTCTGTATACTGAATTTTTTAAACTGATTTTTTTCGGCGAATTCACGATCATTCGCGAACAAACGCAGGAGTACTAAGTCTTCTTTGGCAAATCCGATCATATTCATTCCAACTTATTTTTCAAGGCTACACTTTTTTTTACTTTTCCTTCTGCTAAAGTACTATAACATTTCTTTCGCTTCGTTCAGGATTTTACTATTTCTTCTGGACGTTGGTTTGTCTCATAGACCCGCAATATCGCTCTTAGGTAAATGTCGGATTTCTTCTAGATGTCGATAGAAATTTCTTCTGAGTTCAATTCTCTTTACGGAATATTTGTATAGTACATGTACAATATTTTAACGTCGGAAATCGTGCGAAGACTATTACTTGAACTCCGTGAATGACGGACATGCCTTGTTTGTGCTCAGACGTTATATGGTTTTTGAATGTTTCTTTTACATAGGTGATTAACATTCTTTTAACCCATTAACGGCCGACCCACGAAATACTAGCCAGAATTCAGCGATTTTTAGATATGACCTTCAAATTAACCCAAATATCATTATTTTAAAGTCAAAAACTTTTTATATATTGTGGATGACATTCGACAGGATGGTGAGTTCACGCACCAGTGACCAGGAGAGGGGTCCCGGCATACGCTCTACCGATTCTTATATACTGCTTTACAGGTTCTTCATGGGGATAATGATTAAGAAGAACAAAAATATAACTTTTCGTATTTGTTTTATTTCATTTTATGTAACAGATTTCCATTTGATGTGATAAGTTTCAAAACATTCTAGATGGAGGTGGAGATTACACTTGACACAGAAACATGGTATGATTTTCTCAGAAACCGCTACGTCGTCTAGCATTTTCTCCGTGTTTGCGAGTTAGATATCCTACATTATCAAATCTTATTTCTGGTAATATTGTACTTTTCCCATAATTTTATTTCTTATGACACATTTATATCATCAGAAAAACATTCCGTCTCATCGGACACCAACAATTCTCGAGTAATGTAAGACCGAAATTCAACTTGAGGGATCTTTTCATCTGATATTGAGCAATGCAAATTCCACGTATTTACAAGTGAACTGTCGATAGCATTTATGAATAAAGGCCACCACCACTTTTTCCTTCTTACTTTATACGGTAATTCGCAACGGCATTGTCATGTAGGTCGACGCCTCCCATATATTTGTTGTACTCTGAAACAACGTCAGGATGTTGGATTAACCGTTCTTTCTTTTCCTTTTTATTGTATCTTTTCGTAGTAGAGTATGGCAGAATCTTCCCATTATTTGTCGCAACCGTCACGACAAAATTGTCATTTTACCTGAGGACTAATACTTCATGCCTGTTAAACGAAAAATCATAATACCATTTCTCTTTCTTTTGTACTGTACAATTTTTTATTCTGTCAAGGGACTGTTAGTAATTCTTCCGTCACGTACAATACCGGTTGCAAAGAAACCTTGCTTTTTCAGTTCTGCTAAAAGATTAAAAGATGTAAAAACGTTATCAAATTTTGTGTGTTGGTTGGGATGTTGAATAACTGATAACATGTAAAGCACAAAGTCACCACTGAGTCCTAAACCAGAACATTCAATGTGTGATTTTGATCCCCCATACGGTTTGAATTGAAATAAATATTTTTTACTGGATGTAATACACCAAATTTTGAACCCTAATCGTACCGGTTTTCCCTTCATAAACATCTTGGCGGAATGCCGTCCAAAGTAAAGCACCATTTGCTCATCAATGGAAATTCGAACTGTAAGAAACTTTTGTTGAGAATGTTGAACACAGGTCTTACTATAGCGAATCTGTCATTTGCATTGAGATTCTTATTGTCCGCGAAGTGTATATTTCTTTTTATGGTACGGAAACGTTTTCTACTCATCGAATTTTTTACTAAAGGGACTTCCTTGTACTCATCTGATGACCAGTGCATCTCCATTTGTTTCAAAGTGTGGTAACCTGTGAGAATGAGAATACCTACAAATCGCTTCAAATCACTCACGGTCAGAAAGAAATCATGACGATTGCATTGCCTGGCGTATCTCATACTTTCCTCTCTAAGTAAGAACCAAACTTGGCAATTAAAAATTAAATTGAAAAAATTCAAAAGAGTAAAATTATTGTAAATTTCAGTTCTTTTAACATTTTATCTTCTACAGACTTCGCTTCAAATCCGTATACCTGTCGAGTTTCCTTCCACAACGGAGAGTCAAAACATAACTTCGCTTTTTTGCAAACAGTTACTCCTTCCCTATTCGAAGAACAGAACGCAGAACCTCTATCCAACAAACATGAAGGATACGATACTTCCGTTTTTCTTAACATGTAGTTGACATCACTCAGTAATGTTTCATCAACGGTATTGCCCCCGCTTAGATTGTCATCTGCTTGTTCTTCATATGTCAGTTCGAAGACCTCAGGTGGAAGTACAACTATGTTTGCGCAGTCAGTATCAATACTTTCTAATTCATCTAATATTTCAGATATCGTCAATCCACGGTATGTAAACATCTTAAATAATAAAATTTAATAGAATCTAAATTCTTAATAAATTCTATTTTTTATGAGAAATACGACCAATATATCTATGACACATATTATTTATTCGAAATAAGATCTAGTTATCCCGAGGAATTTTCATGTATGTCACGGACACGAATAGTTATTTGTCACGACCTTAGTATCTGGAAAAGCTGAGTATCTGGAATCTAAGATGAGGACGCTTTACAAATGAACGCATTTTACCTTATACTAATAAGAATACGTATTACGTGCATACATAACAAAGCTGCAACACACCAGAAATTAAAAAAGAATATTTTCTGTTCAAGTATACTCTCACACTTAACACTTCACGAACATACATCTAACAGTACTGCCTTTCTCGGAAGGAACAAGAGGAGTCTACTTCTACTGTATAGGGAAGTGCGCGTTCCACTCGTAATTATAGCTGATCCTCTTTTCAAGGAAAACCCTCACTCCCGGCCAAATTTTTAGCCTACGCAGACGATATAGTTACAGATGTAGACGGAAATTCACGGCAAAATCTAGAAGAGGACGCTCAAAGAGCATTGAACACAAGTGTGGAGGAGTGTCAGAAGAGTGGATTAACGTTCACAAAAACTCAAGTTCAATGGTTTGGACATGCAAAGAGAAAAAGACGAGACATAATACTCAGATTAAATGGACAAAAACTACAAGATGTGACTAAGCAAAGGTACTTGGTGGTTAATATAGATCAGAAATTACAGTTTGAAGATCACCCACAACATGTTAAGCAATGTGTAAATACTATATTTATAGTATGAAGAGAGTAGACATATTACCCTATAATATTTCAAGACAAGACTTATGAGTATTATATGTTGGTGCTCTACGTACAATAATATCATATGGATGTGTGATATGGACGGAACAAATACTAAAAGTAAATGTTGAGAAAATATTATGAGCAATAGAGCACTGTCTACAACAACTGTTGGAGGGCTATCGCACGGCATCTACTGAAGCGCTAAATATACTGGCAGGAGTACTGCCAATAGATTTGTATGTTCAGAAAATTAAATATCGACATATATTACTAACAACAGGAGAAATAACTATAAATGAAGAACGATTAAAAAGAGAAGAAGAAAGATTACACATACCTTAATGGATGCGTGGTAAATAAGACGCAACAACAATACAAAAGGACGGGTAACGAATAAATATATACCCAAGTTAATTTTGTCGAAAAAACATAAAAAGGTTCGAAGCGAAGAAAAATGTAGTACAATATCTAACAGGGTATGGAGATTTTAGGGACTATTTAAAAACGTTTGGGAAGACTGACAACAATATATGCGAATGCAGTACAGCAGAAGAAAGTCCTGAGTACATACTGTGGGAATGCCCTATATACGAACCAGACAGAGCTGAATACATTAAGGAATACAGCAAACAGGATATCTTGAATTTAACCCAAGCACAGAGGCTAGTACAAACACAGAAGAAACATGAAATATTCGCGAAGTACATAGAGAAAATAACACAAATTCGCGTAAGATAGTAGATTAGCGCACGCCTCCCTGTGGCACGAACGGGCAACGTTACAGCAAAGTTGCGCGAAGTAAACACATAATGCAAAAGAACAAAAAATTAAAGAACCTTGTTTTGGCAGATTCCAAATATCCAAGGTGACCAGAAGGTCAAATCAAGAAAAAGAAAAAAGACAGAAATAGTTAATTCATGTTGTCAGTATTTTACCCTTCAGAAGGAAGAATTTCTTTTGTGCTTGTTCCTCAGAATTTCTATCTAAATTTCCCTGATCTAATGAGTCAGTTTCGCTCTTAAATCTACAAACATTTGTTGTATCTGTATTGACCATGTTAAATAGGTGTCTAGCACTTGCGTAGAACATTGTGATATGATTAACAAATGTCTCAATTCAATGCAGTCCTCTCAGGGTGCTTGACATTAAACTTATTAGAGATATGTTGCATGGAATCTTAGAAATGTAGGATTAGAACCTAGTGTCACGCTGGGTGCTCGCTATAAAAATATAGCGTCGCTTTCGTCCCAACGATGGTGGGGATAGACCCCAGTTAATAATTAGAGTAATTCGTGTGACAGAGAGGTTTTAAAGTGGNGTATTAGAGATATGTTGCATGGAATCTTAGAAATGTAGGATTAGAACCTAGTGTCACGCTGGGTGCTCGCTATAAAACTATAGCGTCGCTTTCGTCCCAACGATGGTGGGGATAGACCCCAGTTAATAATTAGAGTAATTCGTGTGACAGAGAGGTTTTAAAGTGGATTCCCTATTTATGTCTTAGTGCTTGGTTAATAAGATATAGACACATATTAAAATATAACAAAGGTTTAATGATTGAAATGCAAATGAGCTCGAAGAGAGCTTGTAATTAAAAAGTTACAAGATGCCCTCATGGGCGAGTAATTAAACATCTACGTTACATATCCCCAGTGGAGCGAGAACTCAACATATTGGGTCAACATGCCTGATGGGCCCGAAAAGGACGGCAGAGTCCGTAAAAATGTTCCAAGTGCTTTTATAACCCTCAGGCGGGTCGTCGTCAGAACTGTTATGGGTTACGCTCCGTGAAGCAGAGCGGGGTGAGCAGAGCGGGGTGTCCTCGCGTCTAGCCGCGAGCACGTCACAGCCGACCCTCGCGTGTCTGCGTTGGATTCGTCTCCAGCGAGTTCCCCATAGAAGAAGTAGATCATGATGAAGATGATCAAGATCCTCGGATGGGTGGTCACCAGCTTAAGNCATGGTGAGCAGAGCGGGGTGTCCTCGCGTCTAGCCGCGAGCACGTCACAGCCGACTCTCGCGTGTCTGCGATGGATTCGTCTCCAGCGAGTTCCCCATAGAAGAAGTAGATCATGATGAAGATGATCAAGATCCTCGGATGGGTGGTCACCAGCTTAAGTAACCTTGAGGGGTGTGCGGGGGTTGGTGTTTCTTCCCGAGAGCGCAACGAACCCGAGAACCCCCTCTCATATGGGTGGGGGACTCCACGTGAATATTTAGAATATTGGAAAGCTCTCCATGGTAGGGGATGGAATTGGAGAGGGAATAGTTGCACACGGCACTCCAGTAATTTGTGGTGAGGGATGGGTGTTGGCCCATGCATTCAGATATATTTGGGGGAATGGTAAGGGAGATCGATGTGGTGGGGCGCTTGAGTGCGTACATTGCATGTGTGGTCTAATTTCCCTGTGTCCAGAGAAATAGCTCCCTGCTATTTAGAGAGGTTGATACAAAGGGGGTTTGTTTGCCGTGGCGAGCGAACGACCCACGTGTTAAGATGAGTTACTAATGGGGTCTAAAGTGCGGAGTCCACTGAAAGTGTGAGCTAAATGATATACACGCGCCCGGTGGCCTAAGTGGTTCTAATAACATGGGAGCAGCTGCTATAAAAAATATTATAGTTATCAAGAACCAACACAATTTTATGAAAGGACCCTTTTAGATAGGCGTACGTGTAGAATGCCTACGCATACGTGGACCGTGAGGTCATAAGATGTTAGAGGGACTCGTGATTTAAACAACCGCCCTAGAATTATATCGTAAAAAATATTTGCGTCATGTCTGCCCCGTGACACTAGTATGAATTGATAAGTTGATTCTAACCACACTTATTTAGCATCAAGGTTAACAATTAGTGATGATAGTCAACAGAAATATTTTTCCAGCAAACTAGGATGAATTAATTAAGGATAAGCTCTTATATAAAACTTGAATGATAACCACAGAAATATGGCCTCATCCGGTTCGAAAGACCAAACAATGTACAGAAGTTATGGAAGAATTTAGGACATTTGGGTTTTGCGAAAAGAGATTTCTAAGAACCAAAAAATGAAGGTTGAGATAGGAGAGACAGAAGTTGAGAGTTAGAAGTGCCAACAAAATAATTTAATACCATGAAATTTCAACCAGCAAAATAAACCATTTATATAAGGAAGAAATCAAATGTTACGAAACTGAATGGATGTGCGCTCGACGAAATGATGATGTGATTCTCCAAATGCCTCGTGGTACAGCCATGATGACGGAATTGGACGGCTGGAGTGATGTTGAAATGATGATATAGGTTGAAGTTTTAGTTGATGTTGATGGCGCGGCTCCACGTTGTAGCGTATGGATTATGGTCGAAAGCGTGGCTTTATCAAACGCTTCTATGCTTGACCATAACATCGTCTCGTGTGCAGACTAATTGTGAAGAGACATGCGTGATGCTTCGTTGAGTGCAGTTGTCGGAGCCAAATGAGAAGCGAGGCGAGTCAATGAGAATGAATCGAAAACGTGGTCGCTACGATGGCTTCCGAATTAATTCACAAAATACGAGCCAATTTTGTAAATAAACCGTAAAATTAATAAACAATGTATATAATAAATTAACAATTAATAATATAACAATGTATATAACAATTAATAATAAATAAACATAATGAAAACAATAACATTTATCAATCTGCGATACAACAAAGATCAATTTAAAATTCCTAATAAGTATTAATTAGCTGATGACTATTTTAATATCCTGAAAAAGTTAATGTTCTCCTGGGGGCTGATTTATTTTTTGATGTTATGAAAGGATTTTTTATGTTAAATCCGCCTCTGCCTTATCGCCCTTGATCGGAATTCATGGGATGGTCCCTTGCTTGCTTCCGGAGAGTAAATTAGTTTATTGTCCTCCACGTGATCTTGTGCAGTTTGTAACTACTTTTTTAACAATAAAGTTGATTTGATTTGAGATAAAATAAATCTTTTCGCTGACATTACGTAAATGGTATTCGGTTATACCTGCAGAGTTAGTGGAAAATATGATGAAATTATTTCCAACCCTCATATTGTCATCTCACTATCCATGAATTCATAAAGAAGGTTTTGAGAATTTTAGTCAGTCCCTCCCTGCACTAAATCAATTAATTCTGAAGAAATGTTTGTTGAAAAACATTTTCAAAAAACTCATAAAATTTTTCCAAATGGTGTTAACAAAGTATCATTGCCTTTCCTCCACGATTCAAGTAATCTAAGAGATGGTGATATTCGAATTAGAAATAGATTTGTTTTTTTCAGAAAAGAAATTTCAGAATTATCCATCGTATTTTAAATCTTACTCCGAAATCATTCTTACTTATATTAAAAACCAAGAAATTCAATTAGTTTCAAACCAAAGACTATTTGATAGCAGATATTTAATTCATGTGCCATAGGATTAAAATCACTCCTTTTGATACGGCATTTCTAAGAATTCTCTGGAGAGATAATCCCAGTGAACAACTGAAAATACATGAATTTATCAATGTTATGAGTATGTTCGGTTCCCTTTCCTTGCCACTAAATACTAAATACTCCTATCCTGTTATTGCTCATATCAGTGACAATAATATTTATGTAGACAATTTAATTTTGTCTGTAAATTCAAAGCAGAAAACAATTGGTGTCTTTAAAAATTAAACATAAATTTTTATTAAAAAAACTTTGTTTTTAGACAATTATTCTCAAATGATTCTGACATTCTTAATATAATTCCTAATGAATTAAGGACATGAAGTTGATGTAAAATTTGGTAAGAATCACTCTAGGAATTTTGTAGTCTCCTGAGAATAACCAATTTAAGTTGAAAACTAAATTTATTTTAAATGATCAATATTGTTCTTCAGTTGTCACTAAACGACACGTGATAACACACACAACCAGTATATTTAACTGTTTGGGTTTAATTGAACAATTAAATATTAAATATAAATTATTTTTACAATTAACATGGTCCAACAAACTCCCTTTATTTATATTCCAGCCAGAATCCTTGGAATATAAACTCTGTTCTGTCACTTTGCACAAACTATATCAAATTGCTTTATTGATGTGTCAATATTTTTGAACTTTACTAGATTGCATCGTACTACTTCCTTTTCTTCTCTATTCATTTACATTTGTAAAGCGAACTTCCGCAGGTTGCTGCCCTGATAGCACAAGAGGTATTACAAGGTAAAATGACTTGTGAGAATCTTGTGCAAGGTCATGTTTATGCCAATGTACTCCAAGCGTTAGATACAACTCTTCCTTCTCAGCCATGAACTGTCAGAGTAAAATAATTATCCATTGTGAAAACATATATTTCCACAACGGTTGAAAATAAATTCATTAAATAGTTTCAATACTTCTAATCTTAAAGAAGAGTTTTTCCTTTGACATTTCGTTCATCTTCATCACAAACATTACTTCAGGAGAACCATTCTTACACGAAAGTCCATTGTGGGCAAACACTGATGATCCAAATGACATAAATGTCTTAATCCCTTAGCATTTATTTATATCGGGTTCGTACTATATCATTATGCTATAGTAAGAGTGAATTTCTCATCCTTTTAGATAATTCTTCTCATTTCCAATCACTTAACAAAATCCTCCACAATATTTGGAGTAAATAGAAAAAAGCATTACCTACTGTCATTCCTGCAGTGGACAAAATGGAAGGTATTACAAACACCCCCACAGATAGGTGATCTAGTCTACTTCACAGAGAATTACGTTCGCTTAGTACTGAGAGTTAGCCAGAATTCTCCGAGTTTTTCCTGATTAGAACAACATTGTTCGATCAGTTGAAATATAACCTCTTGTAGTTCATAAACGAAGCTGTACAGAATTTAAGGAAAAATTGCGGTACATTCGGGTGTCGAGGTTTTTAAGGATCAGAAATGATAAAGATGGATGAGATGGGAGTGCAAACAAAATAATTTAATAACATGAAAATGTAACTAGCAAAATAAATAATTAAAATAAGGAATTTAAATGAAGGTATACAAAACTAAAAATCTAGATGACTTGCTGCGATGAGGTGGAGCGATGGTATGATGAGCTGAGTCTCCAAATACCTCTTGGTTCAGCCGTGATGTGGATCAGACGGCGGCAGTGATGTTGAGGTGATGAGTTTCGTTGAAGTTGAAGGGTCGGCTACACGTTGTACGGATGGATTACGGTTGAAAGCATCAGATGGGCTTCAGGTGATTGCGCGAGAATACTTGACACTAACATCGGTTCATGGACAGCCTAGTTGTGAAGAGGAAAACGAGACAAGCATGGTGTCTCGTCAAAAACAATTCGGAGACGTTGTCGGCGTGGCCACCAGAAGAGAAGTAAAGAGTGATGAAATGAGAATGCTGTCGGTCCGAGGGAGAGAGAATGGTCGCTCGACGGAAGGTCCGCGCGCGTATCGATCGATGTACTTGATACCATCTGCGGGTATCGATCGATTGACTTGATACCTAATGCTAAGTTATTTTAAGTTGTTCTGGCGGGGAAACATAGTAAACAGTTCCTTGGATTTCGTGATGATATAAAAAGCTCGTTTATTAATGCCATTTCCTTAACTCAAAGGTGTGATTTTTAATGAGCATATGAGATTTCAAGAAATAGTTCATAGATGCTCAACAATCGAGAGATGTCACTCAATTGGCACAAGGTGAGTCGAGTCTATAGGTTGTTCACGTGTCCTATGGTGTTATTTTGTATCCAAATCGCAACAGGAGCAGTTCAGTCTTTAAACTTCTGTGGATTATTTCTGTACAATGTGTAATGAAAAAACACCTTCATTGTACCCATCGGTATTTAAGATTAAATAAATCTCTTGATGTTGAGACAGAGCTTCGTTACTCGGTAAAACAACAAATCCGAAACGCTAAAACGATATATTTTTGATCTGTTTAATTCAAATACAAAAGAAGTTTGGAATGCTTTTAAAACTTTAGGTATAAACAAGGAGAAGTCAACACGAATAGTCGTCGACGTTCCGTTAAATGACCAAAATAAATATTTCACAACTGTTGCACCATTAAATTAGATGTTTTACAGAGTCTGGCTGCTCAAGGATCGTTTACAGAAGATACATTTTATTTTGATAGTGTAAGTCATCGTGAAGTAGCTAATGCTATCTCATGACGTAAATCTAATTCAAATGGTTTAAATAATATTATTGCAAAACAGTTCCAAATAGTTTTAAATTTTGCTCTTCCAGCCTCACTCACATAATATTTTTTTCAATTCTGTTCGGGACTAATCCTCAAGCACGGAAGATGGCACGTATTCGACCGCTTCCAAAATCGAAGCTCATTTCCCGAGTGATTAGTATGTTACCAACATGATCAAAGGAATTAGAAAAGATAGTGGTACGGAAATTGAAAATTTATTTACTAGAAACAGTTTTTTTTTACAATTTTCAATCAGGATTTAGTAATGGTAGCAATACCCAAAGAGCACTTGTACATGTAACGGAATATATGAGATAAGCTCTGGATTATGGCTGCGATTCCGTTCTCACTTTATTAGATTTTAGTAAAACTTTTGATTCCGTAGATCATAATATAATGCTAGCAAAATGCAGGAATCTGGGCTAGGTTGTCATTGAAGCAGTGCATAGTGGCCCATTTCGCGGTAAGGGCAGTCGAGCGGCAGTCACTTTGCAGTCAAAATTGACAAAACCACGTCAATGAAGTCATTTGAAACTGATATTGACGCAAACATATTTGTTTTTAATTTACAATTACATAATGAAACCAACGTAACTGTCCCGACTCTACAGCGCGTAACACTTGGCTAGCCGAGCGTTGCGAGTTGTGATTTTAAAACTGTTGTAAAAACGTAGTGGCACCTTGTAGTATGAGATGTCGAGAAAAATTAAAAGACTATACTCTAAACTTAATGTTAAAATAAAGTAGGTCATCAGACTCAATCAAACCCATTTTTCCCTCCTTTTTTAGAAATTGGGCCAGTTTGCAGAGCTTCCAAACTGTGTCAACGAAATACGGGACTTCCTCTGAGAGAGCGGGTGATTAGTGTTTGTTCAGAAGTTCATGACATTGATACCTCCTTAGCACTAAAACTCTTGCAAAAAAATTAATTTCTAAAGAATGTATATAAATTGAAGCGTAGCATATTAATAATCACCATTAGTGTGATGATTGATTGATATTACGATTAGTATCAAGTGTGTTTCACCACTGCTAACACAGTAGACATTCCGAAAGGGCGAAAGAAAGATTTCATACGAAAGAAAGATTTCGTGCAAGTCCACGTGGGTGCAGATTCGACGGTCTTTTAATTATGCTAACGTCTATTGTTACAGATATTTAATGGCGTGTATGACGGCATACCACAGCATAGAGGGTATCCTCTTTGCCGTTGCTGGCACGCTCTTCATTGTGATTTGTGTCACGATATTCGCTATGTTCTGCCCTTGTGACATGACTGGATGGGGTCTCTACTTATGCATGGCTGGAATGGCGCTCATGGCCATCGCCCTTGTCGTTTTCATCGTCTGCCTTATGGGTGTGTGCGGAAAGAGCGCTTGGTATGCAGTTCGAGAGAAAAATAACATTAATCATTGTAATGTCATGTTTATAGACATCAAGGAGTAAGAGATGCTGTATGTTGTGGATGGTAAAAAGTAATCTGAGAACCAAACTTCTTGTGCTTCTACAGGATACCTATCCATAACTAGAGAAAGCTTATGGCGCCACCACCGGCCAAATCAGTAACTATATACAAGTGTTTTAGAGCAGAGTATAGATAACCATAAACAGAGACGGGGTACGGCCGCCATATTTAGGGGGAGTGTTTGAAAGCGGATATTAAAGCCCGCCACCGAATCTCAAGTCAATAGGACGCCCCGTGGTGGGAAAACTCTCATTTAGGAAAATCGGTAATAACTCATGAATGACTAAACCGATTCCCATCAGATTTCTTGTAAATTAAATGATGCGATCAACCAAGATTGACTATTTTAAAATTATAATTTACAAATTAATAATAATAATTTTTCCAAAGAAAAATATAAGGAAATAAATTAAACTGAAGTCACCAAATAGGATAAAAAGTCTTCTCCATACCAGTTCTACAGGAGTGTAATACAGAAACAGATTAGACCACGCAAGATAATAATAATTGGCAGAACATTATGGTGAATTTAGTACATGACAAACACAAACAGACATACGAAGCTACGCTACAGATAACCAAAAACAAACGCAACAGCGGAACACCTTCGGAGCAAACGAGTGCATCAAATGACGCAGAGTACGGTAAAATAAAGGCAAACCAATGGATCGGAAAATAAAGAAAGGAGAGTCTACAGCTCCTGATTATCATAAATTTTGTCTTATCCGCGTTCATTTTTAATTTGTTGTTATTCATCCATTTTTTAATTCTGATAAATACATCATTCATCTTCTGTTCTATATCTAAAGCACTTTTCCCTTTCACATACAGTAACGTATCATCTGCAAATAGTTCAATACTACTTCCCTCTGGAGAGAAATTAATTATATAATTGATATTCATTATAAATAATAATGGTCCCAGCACAGATCCTTGTTGTACACCATAGTCTGTAGTTGTCAACCTAGAAAATACATTGCTGTTTCCTGTTCGTGAGATATGACCTAAACCATTCAAGGACGTTTCCCCGTATACCATAGAAGCATTGTTTATTTAATAGTATCTCCCTATCCACCGTTTCAAAAGCTAGTTTCATATCTATGAATATGATCCTACCATTTTACCTACGCTTACGACTAATTTCCACTCATCGACTATTGATTGAATTTCTGTTTTTTTCTAAATGCATTTTTTTGTAAATTTAGAAAAAAATGAGCATTTTTTTGTACATGCCGATTGATATTCTGTTATTATACAAGTATTTTCCAAGAAAGTCTCTACTTGTCTTTTTATTATTATTTCAAACACTTTCTCATAAACAGGAAGTAAATTAATAGGTCGAAATTCATTTTCTTTTTTTAGGTTTTGCAACTTTTGGAATAGGCATTACCGTGGAAATTTTCCAACCCTCTGGGAAACACCCATCCGCTAACGAATCGTTTATAACATATAAGAATTCCTGTTTTACTACAGGAAGGACTTTTTTCAAAATATCACTACTTATTCCTTCATCAGTGTATTTCTTTTTTGTTAGTTCCTTAATAATCTGCTCTAATTGTTCTATATCTATCATTTCAAAGTTTTCTATGGATTCCTTATTCACTATAACAAAAATGGTCGTCTTTCTATTGCCACCATTCGTCTCAACTTGTATAGACTTTATTGTATTCTAAATGCTTCTTATGTAATAAAGCTTAAATGCGTCCGCCAAATTGCCTCCTTCGTTCGAGTCTACAATTTCAAAATCTATATTATTAATTTCCAATCCCTTTTTTGCCCCACCTCAAATTATTTCTTTTAAAGATTTCCACATTGCTTTCTGATTCCCTTTATTGAGATTATCTGATTTTCATAGAATTCCTTTTTTTGTTTTCTTTACTAATTGAACTACTGTATTTCTTTTATGTTTAAATTGCATCGAATCTAAATCTGAACGAGTTTCTCTAGCTTTCCTAATTGCCTCACCCCTCCTATTTGCTGCCACACTTATTTCATCTGAAAACCATTTTTTACCATCCCATACTTTTGAGATTTTTAATTTTCTTACCGGAGCTTTTACATTTAGGGCATTTACTACACACTGAACTACTAAATCTGCCCTTGTCTCAGTACTCTCAAGATTAGATTCTAAATTTGTCTTAATAACTTAACAAAATTCTCAACATTGAACATTTTATAATTCATAGCAAGCAACTCTCTAAAGTGCGTCACCCTACTACTCAAATTCAGTTCAACTTTTATCCATGCATGATCCGTTATTTTAGGTTGATGGATCTCTTCAACATCTATTTTACTATTTTTATATCACATATATAAAATACTAAGTCTATAATTGTCTGGCTATCTCTGGTTACTCTTGTTGCACTCTTCACATATTGTTTCGTTCCTAAGCTCTACATTTTAGTTTGTAGTTTCTTTGAATAAAAATAATCAGTTTTACAATATATATTGAAGTATCCTATCACTATGCATTCATTGTGAGACATATATTCTTCCACAACTTCCTTCAAAAACTGGATGAATTCACCATCAGATGCTCTTGATGAGTGGTATGTCGCTACTATAACACCATTGTAACCGTTTTTATTAACTTTCACTCCTATAATCAAACAGTTTGCAGGTATCTTCTTTATCATTAACACTTCACTTTTTATGTCCTCCCTCACATATATAAATACACCTCCTGTATATATATTCTTCCGGTCACATCTAACTACACTGTAGCCAATTAAGTTCACTTCACTATCTTCGATTTCTGCCGTTAATCTTGTCTCTGAAAATACAAGCACAGCTGGATTAATTTTTTCGATGACAATATTTTCTATTTCATCTTTATGCGCTACAAGGCTCTGCGCGTTTGTATGCATAATGACCTCTTTGTTCATCTGTTGTTGCTATATTTTTTCATTTTATCCTCCCATCTTGTTCTCTTCTTCACCACATTTAAGAATCTCTTGAATGTCGAACATTCTACGTTGATGGCTTCGTGTATGTCACTTATATTCAAATTTATTTTTTATTTTTTAGCTTACAATTAATATATTGTTATTTATCTTCTTTACAGTCTGCCGTTTCATGGTTTCTTGCGCATTTGCAGCATGCTACATTCCTCTTACAGATTCTTGCCATATCAAAGAAACCCCAACATTAAAAAATCTTTTAACATTGACGTAATTGTACACTTTACATTTAATTTTCTCTCGTTTCAGCATAATCTCTTGTGTAAGCTCATCGACTTCTATAATTATAGATTCTTCATTCTTTGTTCATTTCCTCATGTTTTTAGCATCATTACAATTCTTTTTACGATTCGAATGCGACAATCTTTATTTATTTCTTCCATTCTATTTTGTTTCTTTATTGTAGATACCAGATCCGCATCACTTGCTTTTATTTCTTCTTCATCATTGGTGTAACCTGCTTTGGTTCCACTACTTGGAAATCATCCCCAAGTTTTTCTTGGACTTTATCTCTTCTACCGTTTCACATCCAGGATAACGGTACTATTACCTCCCTTTTTACTTTTGTGATCCCCACATCTATATTTGTGATATAAACTTTTTATTTCACTAGCATTTTAGTTCTTTCACTTTCTTGAACCACTTTTTGTTTCACAACAATTATGTTTTCCTTCCCTTTCACATAAACTAATTCCGAAAAAAGTTTCGTTTTTCCATTCGGTTCCCTTTTAGTATTCTGTTCTTCAATTCCGCTATTTCTTGTCTAATGTCTCCGAATTCTTCCTGTATCACTTCCTTAATAATTTTTCTAATGTTATTTCTACATGTTTCCTCATCTTTAATTTCTTTTACCGTTTTTACTATCCACTCAATTTTTGATTCCATGTTCGATGGTACATTCCCAGATGATTGTCGCCTACCACTGGCACTACATTCACTAAAGACTTCTTCTTCATATCCTTTTCTCATTTCTTGTTTTCCTGTTGCTCTTCATTTCAGCTTCTCTTGCGATAATCAAAGAAGCAAAAAGGCCACTACACGTCACTAGATCACCATTTCCATCGTGATTCTTGTGTTGTTTTTTTTGAACAACCAGGGTGAAAAAATAATTTTACGCAACTACTTGCTTTGCACCAATTAACTAGCGTTTTTATCGCTTTTTTACGCGCAGAACAACGATGCTCTTCGTATTCTTCATTCATCGCAGTCAGCAAATCCCTACGTCATTACTGTTATACGATAATGCAGCGACGCATAGGCACATCCGACCTTGGTCGCGACTGACTACTGAGTGATCTAGAATGTGTATCACAGACATTACAAGAGAGCAAACATACAGACTTACTAATATGCAAGGACTCAAATACGTGAACGAAGTGTATAGGGGAGAGATGTATAAATAAATGGGGTCGAAAATTGGAGAAATTTATATTACAGAACGAATACGAGATTAAAACATTAGTTGGACATAGAAGAGAATTAATAATAGATATCACACTGTCGAACAAATGGAGCACATGGGATATAACGAAATGGAAGTTAATTAATGGTATTTTAAGTGATCACAAAGCCATAGAAATAGAAATACAATAAAGGGAATTCAGAAAAAGGCGAATAGATCAACCAACAAATTTTCGTAAAATAAATAGAGAGAAGATGAAAACCAAGAAATATAAGCTGAGGGAAAAAATACAAAAGAGAGTGACACACGCGAAGAATGTAGAAGAAAAAGTGGACGCAATACGTTATTAAACGTGACTAACGTTATTAAACGTGATAGCACAATGCACACGAATGAAGCAAACAAGATGGGGACAAAAGAAATGATCGATGAAAGAACTAGGAAAGCATAAGAGAACATTAAATCAAGCAAGACATATACTGCAGAAGCAAAAACGATGAGAGCGGGAGAGAATAGATTAGTTCAAATCATATAGGGAATTAAAGTGCAGTATAAATAGGCAACAGACATAATACTCAGATTAAATGGACAAAAACTACAAGATGTGACTAAGCAAAGGTACTTGGTGGTTAATATAGATCAGAAATTACA
>NNCF01136948.1:0-14206 GCA_002313205.1 Laupala kohalensis
TCAAACTATTTTCAACATTAAAATTACATAATGTTTGTATTCCAAGATATACAAGAAAAGTTCAGAGAAATTGTAGATGAAAATGTACTAAACACATTCTCTTCTGTGAAGGCTGTATACAAAATACAATGATATTACAAGGGATTACACAATAGTTTAAAAATGTCTTATATTATCAATCTGTTAATCTCAACATTGATTGATTGTAACATTAAAAAAATATGTATTCACAGAATAAGAAACATTAAAGTATAGGAAAATATTTAGCAATCAAAAGTACAAGTTATGAAGGAAAGAATACTACACACATAGCAGGAGATTCCATCATGCCTCGTGAAATGTCTGTGACTCCAGTGAAGTCACCAGGGATAATGACATTCTAGTGACTTCATTCAGTACTGTCCAATTTTTTCCTTTACTAGAGAGAAAATAATTCCTGTATACTATATTTAACGTACCTCCTTCTTCTGAACTCTCTTCATCAGATGAACTATCTGATAAGATAACCCCTTCTCCTCTGGCATAATCCACATCCAAATCTTGAAGCTTTGCTCGAATTTTTTCATCCAAGGATACACCTCGTGTATCCAAGGAATCATTGCCACGAGTTTCCTCTGAAGAATCATCGCTAGAATCTTCCCCACTTTCTCCTTCACTGCTAGATTGTGTCCTGAGATTGATTTTAGCTTGATTTTTCCTCCCATTATCACTCCCAGGGCTACTTGATTTTATATCCTCCACCACAAATCCATTTACGACCTTTTCTTTATCTTTCTTTTTTTGTGTTTTCGA
Source organism: Laupala kohalensis (assembly GCA_002313205.1). Lineage (NCBI taxonomy): Eukaryota > Metazoa > Arthropoda > Insecta > Orthoptera > Trigonidiidae > Laupala > Laupala kohalensis. Next base: position 793 of record NNCF01136948.1, read on the forward strand.
ATGATCAACAACTTTTTTCTTGGAATCCGGCGTTTCATCCTCACTTACTTGTTCTTCGCCACTTGAATCGCACGCATAAAAACGTCGTAAATTTTCTGCGGACGAGTTTGAAACGGGGCGACCTCGTTTGTCGACGGAAAACTTAACTTGGAACTTTTTATCATTGAACATAGACTGGAATCTTTTATCAATTTTAACTTTCCTCTCCTTCCTCGGTATCCTTTTAAAAGCAGGATCTGAAGGAATATGAGCAAATCGCTCATCTTTGTAAATTTCGTCCATGATTAAGGAAACTGTTACTAATATACCATTGAAGATATGTGACAACAAAGAAACTTTGTAAGTCCCATTAACTTATTAATATTTGTATTATCATCATTACACACTTTCAAATGAATCCCTAAACTTTAATAACAGTTTCATTAACTAAATCTCGGCTAACATAAAAACCTCATATTCACACTCTGCAGCAATGTGTTTAGCATTATATTCACCGTACTCGGCAGTAACATCACATCACACAACATTAACCTCAACTATCCTACACACGTGCATGTCACATCAAAGTCGACTGGAGGACAGTTTTTCGATTTATCTCGAAATCTCGAATGCGTGTTTTGTATTTTTCACAACCTACTTGATCATACTACTGACATCGTGTAACTAGTAGGTCAGGCGTTCTCAACCTTTTTAAGACTGTGAGTACCACTTTCATAAAATATTAAATAAGCGAGCACCGTGAAATCTGTTAGATGAATTTTCATAATTTAGAAATATAATTTAGAAGTCACCATCAAGTTTTAAAATTATGAAATTTATGATATATTGGTAGTGATCCCTGAGATATATTTTTTAAATCCGAAATGTATATGGAAGTCTTTTTTAGGACATAAAACAAATTGGCGGGTGCCACAACCAAATTTCTAAAGTTTTCCTTTTCTTTCGTTTTTTTTCTTTGTTTGTTTGAGAACCACCCCAATGAACAGGAACACTATTATCCATAAAGACTCGTGAATTTCAGGAAAAGAACTCAGATGCTCGCGAGCAATTTTCCCTCGCGTGAGGAGAGCACCAGGTTGAGAACGTCTGAAGTATAGATTGTGGTATTTTCAATCCTCTATTTTTGCCCTATTCGAACTTCATTTATCTCACACTTCGACTCTGCGGGAACCTTTTCTCGCTTTACCTACAAAATAATACCTCAATAAAAAATTATTAAATATGCAATCTAATTAAATAAATAATTAAAAAATTACGACCTTTTAGGGACGAATAATATTTTTTTATTTTTTGTGAATAGCTCACTATGTTTCGACGTGGATTTACACCTTCGTGAGGTGATCAAGTAACAATTTGCGTAGCCTACTATCGGAATTTTATTACAGACCCATGACTTCTAATAGCTGTTGAGAGCGCAATAAAAATCGTAGATAAAAAACAGTGAACACCATTGGATTTGTCATTTTTTAATTACCGTTTACTAGTACAAAGGCCGTTTAAACAGGACTGGCCTTAACAATGGTCAGGGACGCCATGACTCGATACAGGCGCTGTAAGTTTAAATGTAATATTTTCTATAACTTTATTCTTTAACTATAAAGTCTTACACGCAAACGGTAATATATTTAAACATTTATTTCTTTACCTTTATTATTTCATATTTATGTTTGAATACCAAGAAAAGTAATTTAGCTACAACAGAAACATTCCTTAGTCCCAGTCTGGTCCCAGTGGTCCCAGTGATCATGTTTCAGAATGCACCCTTTCCTCAATCATAAATTTCTTTCGAAGAGAGTGCATTGTTGCACAGGGCTATCTGGATTATCGTTATGAACACAAGGAAATTGTATTCGTGAGTAATTTGATACATCATAAATGCTTAAGTATGCATGTTGTATATCCTTTTCCCACCGTTGCCTAGGTTTTGTGAGCAATAACTAAATTGTTGGGTGGGAAATAAAAGACTGTATTTTTACACTCTTTCATAGAGATTAAATCATATATAACTGACCCTACACTCCTGCTAACGAGAAAAATTTTAATCAATTTGATGAATTTCTGCCAAACGAAAACTAATCGTATAATACAATCCTGTTAGGAAATATATTTCATCATCATTTGAAACACATCATAATATAAATCATCGTAAATGTAATCAATGTTATTACCAAAACAAATCTCAAAATGTATGTCCACTTCCTTGCATGATGGGATTGGAAATATGTTGCCTGTATAAATACGGGAAACTTCTGTTCCCAAGGCAGTGAATGGTTGTTATTCTTCTGGTTTTTGTCTTAAATTTAACCTGTCTTGAAAGAAATTTAATTGCATCATATGTAGCTGTATAATAAATGTTAGAATTTAAAAACATACATTACCTAAAGTGTTAGATGAATTTACATTTGCTTTGAAACGGTATGTTTTTATCTTATTAATACCACTTTAAATAATAATAATCTTATTAATACCACTTTAAAAATAAAATTACCTTACGATCCAACGCCGTAGAAAAATAACCTTATTCTTCGTATATCCTTCCGCGAGTGCTGCTACCTCCACCATCGCCTCCATCTTCACACATACAACATATTTTCTTAAAACTAAATCGCCGGGTCTAACAAACCTAACATCATATTGTTCATGGCTAACCTAACATCATTGTTCATGACTCGCTGTCGCGAGCCATATTATAATTAACATACCCCTAACATACTAACATTTAACGGTGGCGGAGTGAAGAAAATAGTGCGGAACAATATTTCTTTATAACTACCGTAAATATGAAGAGCGAAGAATACGGCTTATATTTTCGGAACCGTAATAATATTTGTAGTATTATGACATTAATATTTTTTTCGAACCCTCTTTGGACCATATGCTATACTTTGGCCTAATAATGAAGTAGAATCAATTCAAATATACCTTTTCAAATCTTGCAAATTTTAGGAAGAATATTATTCTGAAATTTTCTCGTCTGTGATAATTTTTTGTGATTGATTTGAACATCTGCGTATTGTCCTAAAAATTAAGGACAATTGTATGTTAAAAGGTACAAAGAACTTCCAAATATTATAACGGTTTCAGAAAGAATTTGTGAGTGTAAAGATTTTTTTAGTACCAATTAAGAGTAATGCTCAAATTAGTGAGTTGACTTTGTATTCCCTATATGCTATTGCTAACATACTTCTCCAAACTCAATATTACAAATTTAACCCAATATGTAAGCATTACAAATTAATATTCATCATTTAGATGATTTTTAAATATTTGTTTTAGGGCTCTAATGACATGGACGTTGATGAGCCCTAAAGCCCCCCCCCCCCCCCCCCCCCCAAAAAAAAAAAGTTTTTGAGTGAGGAATAAAATGCAGGCTTCAAAAGAAAATATTTTTTAATTTCTAAAATAATTTAAAGTATTCTTTTGAGCTCATTGAAAGTTGTCACCAACTGTGATGTTGGCTGAATACATGAAGTTCGTAATATTCATTATTACTTGAGAATTATTCAGTGAATCCATTTCAATTATGAAAAAACAAACAAAAAAACATGGTGTATTTATTACAAGTTATAATAACTGTGATAATTGTTTCTTGATTCATCTCACTATCGTTGAACTAAAATAACATAAAACTAACCCTTGCTAAGAAACTTACTCATTTACTGTTTATATTTAAAAATATTCCACTTCATTTCTTTGTTAATGAAAAAAAAAAGTTACTCAGACCGTTAGTATCTTATTGATAACAAGGAATAAGACTTACTCATCAAATTTTGGAAAAATGGTAACAAAGAAGATCTTTTGCGATGCACTCAATTATCATAATAATAAATTTATTGTCAAAAAACAGTACAAACTGCGTATGAACACATGGAGGGCAATAAACTAATTTACTCTCCGGAAGCAAGCAAGGGACCATCCCATCAATTCCAATCAAGGGCCCTAAGGCAGAGGCGGATACAAAAAAGTTTAGCATAAGTTCCTAGATAAGATAAAAAGTTAGCTGCGAGTTATAATACTAATAGAATGTCAATATGTTTGTAATTTTACGCAAAAAATTACATGTACAAGTTATTATCGAACTATAGATTATTCTGAGTATAGTGTTTAAAAATCATAAGAGTTGAAAAAAACAACAACACTAAATTCACGATTTATTGTTACAATATACATGCCCCTAGACAAAGCCTAGAGAACCTGTATGAGAAATCCGCCTCTACCCGAAGGAAAAACGGAGAAAAACCCGGGCCAGGATGGGGCTACAGAATTTATGAACACAACCGTGCCAAAGTTGAGTACACATGAAACTAAATTAATATGAGCCATAAGACAACACAATCATGCAAGAAAATAGTTTTTGAAATTGTTATAAGTTGTTTAAAAAGTACTACTGCATATACAAAGTATACAGCAAATACTATCATAGTATCTGGTGCCAAACTAACCAGAAAGGGGGATAACTGGACTGAAGCATTCCATCGCGTAAGGTCAAGTGAGGGGTTCACCTTAAAAGTCATTGCAGAATCTCATCACTACCATCACAGGAACAATAGATTTCAAAATCACGACAATTATGATGTTTGGGATGATGACGTGGGTTACAGGAACCTCAATATAAGAACAGTTTAGAATTTAATTGTCATTTAATTAAATTTTACTTCATTGGTAATATAGATCTTTATTGTTGGGTCATAAAATTAATGGAAGGATAAATGCTTATTTACTTTTATGGGAAGAAGAGGAAAACTATTTTTTTTATGAAGATGAATTGAAGGAATTTTTTTGCCAATAAAATATACAATGTAAACACAGTCTAAAGCTAAGTGAGTCCAAGAACCTGTAGTAATGTTGAAAATGTGTTTCCAGAAACAGAGGCATGTTTTAAAAGTGTAGTATTGTTTGACCTACCTGTGACCATGATGTAATAAATGATGTTAATTTTAAATTTCTTGCAAACAACTTCACTCAATTTACCTTAGTTGGAAGTATATTTTATGGAGATTTTATTTTATTTTCAGCAAACATGACTGGATTGACTCAGCTGATATTGACTAATCCATTTCAAGAAGAAGTTTAAAATTAAAATTATTATAAAATCTCTGATGATAGTAATTATTGCATTCTTGGTTCTATAACTGTGACAGAATTATTTTCAATGGGATTATTTTTATCAACATAGTATGGTGATTTTACTTCAAGTCTTTATTTCCAATGAAATCTGGATTTTTTAAATTGTAATATTTCACTTTTTTCCAATTTTGCTCAAATTTCTTTGTAAATACATCTGTATCAAACTTTATTCTAAAAAGAATTATTAACATAATTTACGATTCAATAATTCTTTTTTTAAGCAGTAGGATATTATTATCTTTCTCCTGAAAATATTAATTATTTTGCTACTTTGTTACCTCTCAAATTTCATGTTGGATTTTCTCTGCCACTCACAGATTGTCAAATCATTAATAATTAAATTCATTGGCAAAAAAGTAGATACAAACTGAGTGTAGCCACATGGAGGTACAATAAACTATTTTACTTCCCAAAAGCAAGCAAGGTATCATCCCATTTATTCTGATAAGTGGTGGATTGAACATTTCTGCACCCTGAGGAAATGAACTCCCAACTCCCGTAAAGAACAAACATAGTTGCTTGTTATATCTATATACATTTGAGATATCTACTGAATTCTAACAAATTTTATTTTTAATAGATTATGAAATAAAAGATACTTGTACTATTATCACATCTTTAAATTAAATCAAGAATGTTGCTAGCTAATCATCTGTACTAAAATAACTAAAAAATTTAAGATTAATAATAACAGTAGGGGATCATGGGGTACAGCCGATCTTTTTTTTTTTTTTTTGGTGTTTCAAGTCTACTATTTTCTCTTTAAAATGGCCAGTTCTTTTATAAAATCTTGTAACACTTATCTTATTTCAAAAAGATATGACAAAGACGGCAATTGGGAAGCTTAGCAATGAAAAAAAAAAGTTTTTTTTAAAAATGGGGCTTGATCCACTAAAACCCATACTTGGGACACAGTGGGGTATGGGGATTATTTACAGTATAATACAACATTTTTACTTCAAAATGACTTTTTATTATTACTTTCTCATGTGCGTAGTACATAGAGTTCGACACTGACATGATGGCCGAAACGTTGGGCGTTTTATCTACGAAGACGCGGTTTGTCCCGGACAAACAAGTTCATACTAACTCCGACCGCGGAAGCCTACGTTTATACAAACAAAAATTGTTTTCATTGCATCATTTTAAGTACCAATGGCATTTAATTGCAACAAAAAACGCGAGACAAGGAAAACGACAAGAAAAGGTATACTAGAAATCCATACAAACAAGCATGAAATAATATTTAAAAAACGGGTGAATTTTTAGCGGTGCCGAAAATAATTTATTTTTCTTATATCTGCCGAATTGAAAAAGAAGTTAAAATGAATTATGACGCACCCTTTAATTTTCTCCTCTACGTTACTTATATTATACTCATTTTCAAAATGTAACGAATGGCAACGTCAGGATTTAAATAAAATGTACATACAATTTTAGGTCTAACATTTTACTTGAATTCCTCTACACCGATAGCGAAAGGAAACTTGAACATGAATAACGTACTAGCTGAACCTATAAATAGTTTTACTATTTGACTTGACTTCTTCCTTTCTTTAAATGCGTGGGAGAAAACATTGTTCATTTGCATTATCATGTCTTCTCTGATTGGTGAAGATGTCTAGAAGTCGGACGAATCTAAGCTGAGCCACGTGATTCGTCTGTCGAAGCTCGTCCACTTCGTAGTAGAGGGTTGTACAAGACCCACAAAAATGGCTCTTCGGTGTGCGAAAAGAATCGGTTTTTCGTATTTTTTAGGATATTTTCCAATGAGCCATCGTCGCTAATATTTTTACAGGATACTCTTACTGTCAGTATGTTTCAGTATTTAAAAAATCAGAACCACTTTTGACCTGCGCTTGTTGCAAGTTCCCTTGTGAGAACTGCATTCAGAAATGAGGGGAATAGAATGAAAAAATCTAATTAACACAGAGCAACAACAGAAGGGATTTAAGCGTTTGGCAGCATTTACATCTCCTTGCTTCTGGTACTTCGATTTGCTAATTTTTTTATACAATCAGGAACGATACCAAATAAAACAAGGGCAAATAGCTTTTATTTCTTAGATATTTTTTTTCTTTATACTTATAGTCAAGTCCTAAAACTGGAGCGCGACATCAATTTCACTTGTGAATGACATCTTTCTCGCAAGCTTTTGCAGATAACCTACGATCGGCAGCAGACACCAATGTCGTGTAGAGGAACAGGAGGTTTTTCATATATATCGTAACGTGTGTAGCGCCCATTATGTGAAAAGGCCCGAGCTAGGTGCACAGTAACAAGATCCGATTGCGCGAACAGCGACCCCCACCTCACGAACCGTCACGGGAACAGAGTGGAGAGGGGGAGAGGATTTATCCCTCCACAGCCAACAATCTGTGCGAAGAGTTTCGTCGCTAAACTCTACCGCTAGGTCACCGATGCGATTTGGTCTTAGCGCTCCTGCTTCGATCAGTTAGCCGCCATTTGCCGTGAGTGACAGTGAGTCTTGAATGTCCGAAGTATTTTGACGGAAAGTTTTGAAACTATTCCAAATCTTCAACCCGTTCTGTGATAGAGGGATCAACGGTGACAGAGGTTGGGATATTAGATCTCATAATTCTCCCAAATTATTCTCAGTCACTTGTTTGTTTATCTTACATTCATTTCCACATAAATTTCACACATTTGGAGTTGTGGCAAACCAGAACATTCGTCTATCTCGACTTTTAGCATTATGCGAACGAAACACCGACAGCACCAACGAACGACCAAAAACCTCTAGTTCCATTTCCCAAATGAGATGCAAGAGAGAAGGAGAGAGCGCTAAGACCAGCTTGCCCAGAAAACGTTAGTTCAGTATCTCGCCACCAGATGTCAGCCATCTTACCCGACGGTCCGAATATTCTGTCGTAAAAGATTAACTTAAACTTTTAAGTAATTAATCTTTCTGGGTTTGGTTCTCAGGAATGTGCCTTTCAGCTCGTCGAGTGACCAGAGCATTTCAACGCCTGAAAGCGACGGCAGGCCGAAAACTACCTTTCCAGAGCTTTCCAGCAGGTTGGTAGAGAGCTTATACATAACGTACACGCTTCCTAGCATATACGTTACTTTCACAAAGAATCGACGCATTTAGCATAATGTACCATTGACTCAAATCATACTAGGACTCTAATGACCTAGTTGTTGGCGAGTCCTCAAGCCCCAACAATAACAAATCATATGGTAAGTTGTAAACCCAATCTAGCCTCTTTTATACTAGTGTACACAGGACCAACAAATAGTGTGTTTTTGCGTAACGTATACGTTAGATTGATGACGCTAACCGCGTAACGTACATGGTGCAATCGATACATTTTGCATAGCGTACCTTTCAATCAAATCATAATAAAAATTGTAAACCTAAACAAACTACTTCTATACAAGCATGCACAATTAAACTGTACTGCGAGTACATCAGCACGTGCTCATACGGCATACAAAACCAACTAATCTCTCGTATACCCTCTCGGATATCAACTTAACCTCAAATCTAGACGATAATCCGCCATGACCTCTCTCACTAGAGTACCACTAACATCATTCTCAAACAGAGTCATTGTAAAGTGCTACGCTAGGAGAGTTAGTGTACCTCTAACTTCTGAGCATGCGCAGAAGTAACTTGCATGTGGATAGCGTATACGATAGCTCTCAGGTACGCTATGCAATTCTCCCTAAATCTCGCTTACCCTCTCTGATCTCGTGTAGCACACAGAACGGAATAATCTTACTCTAATAATGTTCCTGAACTCCATGTAAAAACTTGGAGGGATGATAGAACACGTTAAGAGGGAAAAGATTCAGTTGGACATCAGTCCGGAAATGTCACCCGAAGGAGATGACACAAAAGACGGTACGAATAGTCGCACCGATGACGTCACAAGGATTTACGGGACTCAAGATAGATCATCCACTCGCCTATATAAGTAACGTCGGTGCGAAGTCTGCATCACTGTAACGACGTATTTTTTAAATTCAATAATCATGTGAAACCTATATAATTTATTGTCTAGAGAGCTGTTGCAAACGGCATATGACTATTTTGAGGACAATTAAGTAATTTACTGCGATTAATATACAATATACTAATAAATAGTGCGGTTCCGTTAAATTTCTCGAGACAAAAGTAAGATGACTTTGAATTTACGTCTCAAATCTCGTTTCCTCAAACATAGCGCTTTCTACACCATTCTGTCCAGTGTCTCGATGTCATATCTCCTTCGGGAGAAATTTCTTGACATGTGATTTTTTTATTATATTAAAGAGCGCTATCATCTCCAAAATTTCACGAGGAGTTCTGGAACGTTCTGTGTACTCTGTGGATAGCGAATTGGTTGAAGTTGTCGTATGGGGTTTCCCTAACGCACTACACACGAATGACGCATTTGCTTGGAGAATACACTTTAGGAGTCTTTTATTGAACTTCGATACCAAAAATGAAGCTAGGTTATTAAAAAATACATTTTGAACAGAAAGCTGTAAATTAGCGATGTATATATTCTTGATGAGCATAGTGTTCTATGTTCAATTCCCTTTGACAGATATATATATTTTTTTTTCATTTTCTTCGTATCCCCTGTACCTTTGCCGTTTGGCTATTACCAGGGTTCTAAGATAATGAAAAATCTCTGTTGGTTTTCTTCAACATTGTGGTTTTTTTCCTCTTTGCATATAATTGTCTCGTTTCATTTAATGCAGCACCCTTTTGCCTTGACTCACCGCCAAGTTGCCCGTCCCCACCACGAGGAGGCGGGTGCTTTTCTACTATCTGCGATACTCTTATGGCATATTAGTTCGGCCGATTCTCTTATGGCATATTTGTTAGTCTATATAATTAGTATTCCAGGCGGAACCTGGCACATCTATACCACGCTCTCTTCGTCCATTTGGCTCCAGTACTTCCTTTAATAATATGTTCTTTTTCCCGTTGAGGCCTACATCTGTGATTTCAATTTAAGTCTCTTTTATGAAACTTCTGTTTGGCATTTAATTCCCTGGTCTACAGGTCCCAAACATGAAACAGACACAAAAACATGAAACATACACAACAACATGAAACATATGAACTCCCGCTCTACTAAAATAAGGCATCGCCTGTCACCGCCTAAAGTCGTCTCTTCTCTCTCGAGAAGAACTCGTCTGAGGTAACATCTGTGTGGTAAATTAATATCTTTGAATTCAATCCTGCGCCATTACTGCTCTCATTATAAGTTCCAATTTAATTTGTGTAATGTACGTATGTCACTTTGCATTCACAAATCACCAAGTGTTATTGGCTTTATTCTCTTTTGGCGTCGGAAACTGCGTTATTCCTCCGCATTGGCTCACTGTATATGTCCCAATATCTCTCTCGGTGTTTGCGCATGTCTAATAAGTATTGCAACAAGTTCTTGCGCATAGTGAATGGTTGCACCCGTCACATTGTGGCACACTCGTAGTATGCTATATAACTCTTTTCCAGTCTGTACTCGTCACATATACACCACACACTCCTCGTCCATAAGCTGATCATCTAGGCACCTGATGTTTCATCTCCCGTACTGGCCAACAACTTGATTCCGATACAAAAACTTCCGCTCCACTGACATATGGCATCGCGTGACACCTCCCAAAGTCTTCTCGTCTCTCCTTATGAGGACTATATCTAGCTCTCACATATTGGAAGTGTTACACTCGACACATTTGTGACAGACATTTTTTTTTCCTTTTTCTTATACAACCCCGTACCTCAGCCAGACGGCTATTACCGGGGGCTGTTTCCTCATTATCTATAGTCATGTTCATTCGTCACAGTGTGACTGTGCCCGTTTGGTTGAATCCGTCCCCACCACGAGGAGGTAGGGCACTGTACTACTATCTAGCGCCAAAAATTCTCTTCCAGCAAATTATTCCTTGTCAACATTTCATCCCTCCCTCGACATCGCAGAATACGTCAGTGGAGGTTCACTCACGATTTCTACGCTAAACACGTTGCGAGAAATCAAATGGTCTAAATTTGAATTACCGCCACAGTTATAATTGATTTTATATATTGGATGAATGAAAATTAGATTGAATTGACGACGAAATCCTTTAAATTCCAGCTTTTCCTCCAATGTAAGCTCTGGAACTTCCAACATCCCAGAGACTCCTGAGGAAGAAGTCTTGAAGAGATGTCTTGAACGGAAGCAGTCATTATCAGCGTAAGTCATTCTGTCAACGATTTCACATGTAGTATATTTTATCCGCGTTAACATCTCGTATCTGTAGCAATAGCGAATAATTAGCTCTAACTTGAGACTAGTCTTCAGGCGATAGTATTGTCCAATTCTGACCCATCACTCAAATTCTGTTTAGACCTCTGTTTCTATACATCCATTACGCAACGTACTCTTCTATTAGTTTGCTTTCGATTGTTATTTGCTTTTCTCCAGAATTTCACTCCGTAAGTCCCTTTCTCCCGCTGCGAGGTTGCCGACCGGGAAGCGCCAGGTGCGGATGCAATCCGCGCCTTGGCACGCTAGCGACCACTGTGCACGAACAAACGCAGGCGATCCAGGCCCTTGCGACGCACCGAGAACCGACAGTTAGCAACGGCGACGACGGGGAGCGAGCCGACGAGCACTTCCACACTGTCGACCGGAGACACCGGCGGAAGAGGACAAGACACCTGCTACTGCTGGACAAGGCCGATGACGCGGTGGAGGGGACGGTCCAGGGCTTAGTGCACGACCTCCTGGCCACGGAGGCGGCCGTCAACATCGATAGCTGCCGCGATACCCGTGGAGGATTTCTTGTCGCGGCGGCCGAGGTGGACGGAGTCGCTTGCTTGCGCCGGCGCTTGGCTGACTACCCCGCCCTGCGTGAGGTAGTAATCAAACGACGCACCCCCTTACTCCTGGTGAAGGGCGTGGCCGCGAGCTCCGAGGAAACTTTCCTCCGCGAGCTTGATTCCCGAAATGATGGCCAGGGCCGAGCGTGCCGGGTTATCAGGAAGACTGGTCGCCCGGGCTGGAAGACGAAACACTGGGTCCTCGCACTCGACCGGCAGTGGTACAACGCACTGGCGACAAAGGGGCGAGTGTACATCGAACATGCCTCCCACGCGGTGACGGAATATCTTGACCCCGTGCGTTGCTTCCGCTGCCTCCGGTACGGCCACTTGGCCCGTGAGTGTCGCGATGCCGCACTAACCTGCGCAAACTGTAGTAAAAGCGGCCATCGGAAGGGGGACTGTCCTCGGGCAGCCGAGAACGCGCGCTGCTCCAACTGCGTGCGTCAGGGGCTACGTGCGGGGCACAGCGTTTATAGCCCGGTGTGCCCCGAATTTGTGCGTATCCGGGAGCAGATTCGCGACAACACGGATCATGGCTACTGACGTGCTAAAGAATTAATTGCAGGGGGAGAGTTAGCTGTGCAGCGCCGGGAACGTCTTCAGCTGAGAGAAAGAGATGGCGGCTATGGGAACAGGAAGAATATAGGAAAAAGAAAGAATTTTGACTTGAGAAACAACGTCAGCGTGAATTAGAAGGAGGGCAGAAAAACAGAACGATTGATGGGTGGTACGCCTAGTCGGAGAAAAGTGGGAGTTCCCCCCCTCCACCACCTTAGTCTCGTGAGACTGTCATGGAAACGAGCGGACGTGCTCACTAGTGCTCCGGGAAATTACCTGTTTTAATGTGTGAAACCATTTTCTATGGATGTGAATTGTGGTGAGGATATCACCGTATAGTGTGCTGCTCCTACGGAGCCATCATTTGAGAAAATCGGACAAAGAAAACGACATTGGAAATTGGCCGGCGCTCGGCGTGTGACCGGGGCCGCGGGAGGTCGTCTACGCGGGTTTTGTGTGACGCCCGTGTCCGGAAAGGCTTGAGGAGGGTGAGTTGTGTCCACAGTGGCTGGACTGTGATCTTTTGGCGGCTTGCGCTCAAGTGGCATCAGTACATTAAGCAAAAACCAAGTTGTAAACACCATTTGGGAGAACGGCCCCTTGTGCGATTATCACAAGGGCAGAGAACTCCCTTCACGGTGTCCGTGCGCGGGAGGGTAGAGCGCTGAACCGACTCTTCACGGCTGCGAACCGACTCTCAGGAGGAGAGAATCGGCTCCCAGGAGGGACGTAACCCCGAGCACGATCCGGTTCTTGTCGGTCTCGCGCTGAGACGGAGTTGAGCTGCCCACCGCCGGGCCGCGCCGCTACCGCTAGGACTCGACTCACGATCCGGTTCTTGTCGGTCCCGCGCTGAGACGGAGTTGAGCCGCCCACCGGGGGATAGCGTCGCTGCTG
>NNCF01136951.1:0-24481 GCA_002313205.1 Laupala kohalensis
ACAAGTGGCTAAATCCAGCACCAAGAAGTCCAGGATGCTGTACAGAAATGGGTGGAGTGCCCCGTGTCAAGGAGCACTATATCTCGGCTGTCTAACAGTTTTGCAATAATATCGCCTTTAGGGCAGTTGTATGATGAACCCCACATGGAGTTATGGGCATTGAAATCCCCTACGATAAGAAATGGGGAAGGCAACTATTCCATCAGTGCGGCAAGATCTTTCTTCGTGAATGACTGGCCGGGGGGATATAAATATTACAAACCGTAAATGTAAGGGATGTTAGGCTCATTCTCATACATACGGTTTGAAACACGCTTGATATAGTGACTTCTTTGGCATAGACTGAAGCGTCTACGAGCACAGCGACTCCGGCGTGTTCCCGCTGGCCGTCTTCTAAGTCTGCCCTATAACAGGTATAGCCTCGAGAGAAAAAAGAGTGTTTTGGTAGTAGATGTGTCTCTTAAAGACAAACTATTTGAGGAGAATGACGAGACAGTAAGAACTTTAAGTCATCTGAACGATCATGAATGCCATTCAGATTCCAGGAAAGAAGAGTCAAGGTCCGGAGTTTATCTGCTCTTTCTTCGATGTTTTGATGTATTTTGGTGGTTGACTTTAAAGTCAGACCCTGCTGTGGTCTCCTCCCCAGGAGAGTATGCGTGATCACTGCTAGAATGATCGCTCGTAGACATAACAAGTCCACCATTTCTGCTTCTTGAGCGACGGCGTCCAGAGGGAGTTAATACAACATTTGGGGCCTGACTTTATTGAGTCAGGTTTTCGAGACATTTTTTTGGTGGAAGGTCTCTCCCGAGAACGACCGCGAGATGGACGTCGTGAGGATCGATTAACAGCAGACTGTGGTATCTCGGTGTTCGTGGAAGTCGAAACGGAAGTAGATATTAATGTACAGGTAGACACTGATGTTCGTTTCTGTTCAAGTTTATACTTTTTAGGTATAATTATCTTACACCCTAGGAACTCCGCTTTCAAGTCGGAAGAGTAGTCAAAATTGTCCTGAGTTCCAGAGTTGCAAACCGCCGGTTTCTGAGTATCTTCGAAATCCACCTGACAGCTAAAGGAAGCAGTAGGTGGTTTCTTTGCGCTAACCGCTGCTGCAAAAGATTTTGTTATTGCGACCGGATTCTTAATCAGATACCGACGCCTGGCCTCGGGAAAAGACACCTTATCCGTAACGCGGATTCTCAGGATGTCCCTCTCCATCAGATATTTAAGTCATGTTTTTGAATTGGAAGATGGTTTTTCTGACAATTCACACAGCATGGAGGCGAAGAACACGGAGACTCGTGCGACGATTTACCGCAAATAACATGTATTTCGCTAGATGACTTACAGCGGTCCAATGTGTGACCGAATCTCGGGCACGTAAAGCATCGCAGAGGACTCGGCACATATTGTCGAACACGCAGGGTGTAGAACCCACTGGAAATGCTCTCTGGCAGAGAGGGTCGATCGAAAGTTAGAATCAAGGTGGAAGAGGGGACGAGCTTCCCCTGCACCTTCCTCTTGACTCTATGAATATTAACGACACCTTCCGGCTGAAAAAATTCTTTAATGTCTTCATCAGATTCTTGTGCAAAATCATCGTGGCTAACCACTCCTTTGCACAAGTTCAAGCTGGGGGAGTTTCTATCTTTATCTTTAGTCCGGCAATTTCATTAAACTATCTTAAAGATTCAATTTGCTTGTCTGTACGTGCCTGCAGCAGAATTTCTCCGTTCCGCTGGCGCACGACAGACTGCTTTTTCTCCATTTCCACGTCAATTGCTTTAGCAAGACGGACCGCACTTACAGACTTAATAGGTTTACCTTCTTTAATACAAGTCATTACAAGGAAGCGAGGCTTGGTTGGCTTTCCTTGCAAAAAAACTGTTCAAATCGACAGTTGCTGAAACAAAAGGGGGTAGGGAGAGCATTATTTTCCATGTGAATTTTTTTTTAAATTTCATCCCTGTGATCCCCTCTCACCAGTCCAACGAGGGGACACCCCACTGGGATGCCAGGGTTGACACGGGGAAATAGCGGGGGCACACAGGGTTGTTTAAGCAAGGTTGCTCCAACGCCGCCGACCAGCGAGAGGGACCCCCTGCGTGCCCCCTCTTAACCTGGAGTTCAGTCGAAGACCTAGTCCTAGCCGATTTGTCGGGGGTAGGTTAGCCCCCGATCGCCCGTCTAGAAGAGGTCGAGGCCAAAGAAAGCGTATTGCGGCGCATCTAAGAGTGCACGCAGAAGTTCCTCAACTCACCAGGGTTCCCATTCCCTTCGACAAGGGTCGCCATGCACGGCAAACACATGGGTGAGCGTTCAGCACACAGGAAGGTGAAAGCAATGAAAGTGAAATAGTAGGTAATTAGAAAAGAAAAGTACAAAGAAAGAAATACTTGAGAGCCTTCTCTGTATCCCACCGTTAGGACGTGGACCGGCTCACATCGACGGCTTCGATTCTACACATACTTGTCTGAGCATCTCATAGTGATTGAAATCATGACCAGAAGCAGTGTCGTAGACTGTCGATAGAGCTAACTCTAGTTCCCTCATTCAAAAGGAAGTGTTGTAATGTTCTTAGTTGGTGGAACGGAAGTCAAGGGAAGTGCTATCTGCTATTCCCTTTTCCTCGCAAAAGAAAGATCGCATTTTGCTGTAGATGTTAGATCAGCAAAGTATTTAGCCATCACTCTTGCCATTTCTCTGTTGCCTCTGACCCTGATGATTGAGTTCAGTTCTTGGGAAACGAGAATACCTGCCAGATGTCTTTTAGATTGAATCCTATCCTTTAGTAACCGATGTCGTTCTCTTAATGGTATTTAGAAACACAATCCCGGACTTGGATCTGGATTCTTTAATGATTCTGCACTCTTTTGCTCTAGCAATCTGATATACGGCGAGATTTTTCGGAGATGGACTTCCATTTAATTTGTGCATCGATCTTAGCACCCCCCCTTCGAATGGTGGACCGACATTCTTTGTACCACCAGGGAACATGAGGTCTTCACGGAAACATTGTTTTTTTCGGAATTGATTCTGCAGCGGTGATAAATCACCTGGTTCAGACGATCGACCCGCACTTCAACACTTCACGTTTTTTTTTAAACTGGAAAGTGTAGAAGCACCTTTCTACATATACAACGAAACACGTACCTTAATATGTATGTGATGAACTCCCTCATGTATCTAACACATAAAAGATACATGAAGCCACGCCAAAGCAAATAGCGCCATATTGTTTATACCGTCGTCATGACGAAGTATCAAAGACTCAAGATCCAAGACCAGCATACGACGCAAAGGAGTCTCTACATCATACACATTAGAAAACTGCAGGAGACGCGCACCATCGAGCGTATGTCGCCTATCTGTCAAGAAAATTCGAAACCCGGGTCAGTGTATTAAGAACCTTCGTGAGAACCTCAATAGACGAACCTCGACCATGTTTACGTCGCCAACGTCGTCAATTGTCAAAGTTTAGCTTATGGCAACAGCACGACGTTAAAATCAGTACGACGGGTCCCCTGGCCGAGTGAACATCAAGACCGAT
The DNA here is from genome assembly GCA_002313205.1 of Laupala kohalensis. Taxonomy (NCBI): domain Eukaryota; kingdom Metazoa; phylum Arthropoda; class Insecta; order Orthoptera; family Trigonidiidae; genus Laupala; species Laupala kohalensis. The sequence goes on from NNCF01136951.1 coordinate 3,557, forward strand.
ATAACCTCTACCCAGAAACCAAGCTCTGCGGAAATAATTCTATGTCCAAGAAGCTACGACCTGTGACTGAATTATTATCCATCATCAAACACCGGAATAATTCTATGTTCAAGAATTTACGCCCGTTCGTTGACTGAATTATTTCCATCATCAAACGCCGAAATAATTATATGTTCAAGAAGCTACGCCCGATCTGTGACCGAGTTAATTCCATCTTCGAGAACCACAAGGCTCTATCTCGCGACCTGCAGCAGAGTTAACTCTACCTTCAAAGTGACCACGAAGCGCCCTCGTACGATCAGCGGTGGAACTAACTCCACCATTCAAAACACGAGGCGCCGTCACGCGCCGAGAGACCGTACTACGACGCTAGCATCTAGCTACTTCAGGATTGATCACCAGTGGAACCATCTCGTGACGAAGAAGAGAACTTCTTCAACCTCGACAACTAGCTTACCCACAGCCGTGAGTCAAACGAGAAAAGGCATCATTTACAGAGCTTTCAACGCCTGTGGTTGCCAACCTGGTGTTATTTATTGTTTACGATTCAGTCACTTGTTCAAATTGACCCTGCATAATAAATTTTGTCCTGTTTAACCTGTGACTATTTATTTTGAAGAGGGAAAACCCTATTGCGAAGCAACCTCAGCACTGAGATTAGTGAAGCAATAAAAAAATCTTCCCCGACAAAAGGAATGGTACAGTGTCGAGTTAGTCTTCCTAAAAATCCATTTCTGAGGCTTACATTCGGAAACATTCGCACGTTCCTGCAAGGACAAGGAAATAGGATCTTCAACCTTCCATTCGAAGATATCAACAACTTCATTAGGACAAATTGATATGTCTATATTAGTCCATGACCCCGTGGTACTCGCAAAGTGCGTCATGACACATAAATCTTAACGCTGAAAGAGATAATTCAGCTTTTTGGGTCTAGAATAATCGCTCGACAAACTATACACGTCACTGTGGGTGTTGAAATCTTCAAGGAGGAGGAAATATCGAGAGATCTGATGAAATAAATCCTTGAGAGAATTTTCCGAGAAGTCTTGCTTCGGAGGAAGATAATTGAACACACTGTCTTACTTGGTATGCTGTGAATTGTGACTTTTGTAACCTGGATTTGAGTTTGTAGGAGAACAGGTGAGGAGAGGATAGTGTTTCCAATAAACACGACGACTCCACTACTTGCTCGATCTCCCATGTTGTCGTCATATCTGAAACTGATGTATCCTCGCTGAGGAAGAGAGAGAGTGTGTTTTGGTAAGTGGTGTGTGTTTCTTGCAGGCAAATACAGATCGGATTGCGAAGCACTAAGAGCTGTAACTCTTCACCTTGTGTTTTATAGCCATTTAGGTTTCACTGAAGTATGGAATTCATTACAATTTTCAACGTCCTGGGTCGGACTCCAACTGTGCATTTCTGCGTCACTGTTGGAAAATGCACATTTCTACTCGGAGGAAGAACAGAGACGTTTTTTTTGTCTTCGCGACTTGACGGACGGTGTTTTCTTTTTTTTTTTAATCCTGCAATATTCAGTGATTTAAATTTGGAACCCTNTGTTCCGTCTTGTGTAGCGTGGTACTTGCTGAGGTGCGTGTCAAACCACTGTTTTTTCCTGTGAAGTAGATGGACATGGTTGATCTGAGTTGTTGGGTATTAGATTCTTCTTTGTTGAAGGCTTACTGCTGGTTTTTGGAGTAGCTGACTTTTCTAGGACAACTTGTTTCTTTCCACATTTGCACTGACAAGTACACATTGATTCCGTGGACGTGTCAGCATGAATAGAAATGGACTTCTTCAGCGTGGGTGTCTTATTTGCGGTGGTTTAGTTTGTAGAAAATACAGGGTACGCGGATCTATACTTCTTGCTATTATCACCATAAGAAATTTTCTCCTGTGTCTTAATTTCTTGCGCTTCCTTCTCTTCAAGAAAGGTGACGCACTCCCTGATCCATACTGGGTCGCCTTTTGTGCAATAAATGCACATAGCATACCCCGGGCAAAGGACGCCTTCCTGCTTTCCCACTTGCCATAATTTGCGCGATCCTTACACGATGTAGTTGTATGGCCAAATCTCTGGCAATTGAAACAGCACATAGGATTTGGAATGAAGGGCCGCACCGGCAGGTTAAATCATCCAGCTTTAAGATCTTTGGGTAGTGTAGGACAGTCAAATGTTGCAATGAAGAAACTGGTCTTCTGCAGAACACCATTAACTTTCCTCATGATTTGATTCACCTCAACCATGTGGTCAGCCTCTTATTCATCTCTTGACTTATGCATTATGTCTTGCAAGGTACTATTTATTTGCTGCAATTATTTGCACTATGGAATTCGCATTTGACAGGGAACTCTCCCAACTATTTACAGTTCAAAAGCGTCAATGCCTGTTTATTGGACTTGATTTCCAACATCACAGATCCATTCCTCAATCTTTTTATTGCTTTCAATGTTCCACAGATACCTTCCAAGTATCTATGATTGCAAAAAAGGCGAAACCTTTTCTAAAGTTCCTTCCTTTCTTGTCATTAAGATAAAAACATTATTGTGCGTAATGTTCTATTTCTTTGTTGTATTTTCTTCTGAAGTGAACCCTCTGCCGCTTTGAAAACGTTTGGGTGTGTAATACTCCTTGCGGTCCACCCGCTCATCAAGGTGAGGCAGTTTTATTTTCCATGCGTATGGATTTTATTTCATCCCCGTGTTCCCCACCCACCATGAAGTCCATCAAGACGACATCACATTGGGGTGCCAGGGTTGGCACGGGGATATAGTGGGGACGCGCAGGGTTCTTTTAAGCGTGTGGTCTGCAACAACGCCGCCGACGCGGGAAGAACCCTCTGCGCGCGTGCCCTCACTCTGGAGTTCAGTCGAAGACCTAGTCCGACATGATTGGTCGGGGGTGGGTTAGCCCCCGATCGCCCGCCTAGAAGAGGCAAAAGCAAGTGTATTGGATGACGCATACAAGTAAATCCTTCTAGGGTTGCATGGCTCCTTAACTCGCCAGGACACCCATTCCCTGCGACACGGGTCGCCATGCACGGCAAACACATCACCATTTCACGAACGCTTGGTATATTACCCTTTCTCTCATATGTTCCGGCAATAACCGCAGTGAAAGTAGTCTTTAATTAATTTATAGTAATTGCGTAACCCATTTGGGGAAAATTTTTATCCGCTATTCTTTTTTGAAACTTTCTTTAATCCGAAACTTTCTTTAAAATCTTTTCCTCAAAATGACTGAAATTCTGATTTTCTTCCATGTCATTTTAAGATCATTTCTTAACACAAATCGGGATCAATAAAATATTATTCTTCAAAACGATAGAAATTAAACTATATCTCATTCAGAATCCCTATACCCTATTTTCTTGGTTTTATACATTTTCTTTTTGGTTTTAATTAGAAGGTCGATTTCTAACGCAATGGAACTGATTCTTTGCGAGTGCGAAAGATTCTTGGCGAGAATAAAATGTCGCCAAGTAGTGTGGGTGAGGGAGAGACAACAACGACGTTGGAGGGGATGCGCGTTGAAAATGTGGGAGGGTAGCCTCTAAGGCGAGGCTAAGCTAGGATGTGCTTGATTTATCGCTGCAGAAAGCAACAAACACTCCGACATCTCTCGCTTCCGCACAGTGGCGTGTCTTGGTCCATTCGTTGGAGCATGTACAACGGGAGCAGCAACCAAAGTTAATATATGATAAATTAATCACTCGGAGATTTGTCAAATGTGTGGTAGAGCAACTGATTTTACGATGTGGATTTTATTTAGGGACGTTTCGAAAGAAAACAGACAGAGGATGCATGAGAATGCAATTTAATATGACGTTTTCGTTTTACATCACTCAAAAGACGAGTTGCAAATTTTTGTGCGGATTCTTATCACACAAAAATGTTAATTTACATTTCTAAGCCTTATCGCGGAATTTCCTCTGGACAAAATCAAAATCAATGGACATCATGCTTGCAAAGAAGAAGAAATTGGTCGTGTTATCCACGAATGTTACATTCAAAATTACAAGAAATCTCGAAAAGCATGAGTGGAAAGTATAGCTAAATTATTTTTCGCTAACTCGAAAAAAGTGTTGAGAACGATTCCTGTAATACACATATTTTTTTTCAAGTTTTTTCCACCGATTCATCGAATTAGGATGTGTCCACACAGTGAGACCTGGTAGGAAACTTTTATTACAATTATTGTGAATTTTCGTTACTCCTAAATTCGTGACCTTACGACTGTTTCATTAGCTTTACCCAACAAATTTATACTGGTTGCAAAGATTTAAAAATTTATATTGTTCCCAATTGAATTGATTAAAATCTGAGTCACATGACATCCAATATTCGTCCTGAATAAAAGTAAGATCTTTTACACTTTATAACATATGACTATTTCAAAAATATTTTCATTTCTAACTTCATATCAGTACTATGTATCAGTGCCATCGTACTTGACTAATGATATAACTGTATTCTATCTACTCTTATGATTTTTCAATAATTTACTAACGTAAATAATCGAAAATATGTTTCCTCTCAACAAAATTATGTATGTTTTATTATGTAGAAGATAAACATACAATTCTCTATATCGCCTGTTTAATACAAACTTACATATTCTAAAATACTTCCTGTTAAGAAAATATTTTAAACCAAATATTCCAAGAGATATATCTCCTCAAAATTCGACCTCTAAATCATTTCGTTAATAATATTAACACGATGAAACTTCTATATTTGTAGTTCACATTTGCAACAATTTATCAGAAAGACCGGTCTCAATAATCTTTTTTCCTTATAAAACTCCATTCCATTACAATTCCTAAAAATGTGTTAGAAACTAAAAATTCTATCTTAATTTTATTTCCCGAATATTTTTTCATAAACAAGTAAAGAATAACAAAAATACTACAAAAAATAACAAACAAAAATATTTATTCGAGAAGTTTATTTTGAAGATCTTCATATTTGATACTTAAGATGAAAAAAATCGAATTAGTAAATCAAAAATTTAGTCAGGAATAAATCTTTAATTTTAAAACTGTCAGATTATTCTCAACAGTCGTTTTGTTCTTTGGTTTGAAGGAATCCTTTTCATAAGAAATTCCTTTACTCAATCGATATCGTACTCTAACATGAAACTCAAGCTTAAATTCTCTTAAAACGCAATTGCAAATATACGAAAATGTCAACAAATTTTGAACGATTAAAATTATTGTTTTGTATGTTACCGGCAAGGTAGGAAATTCTGGCATTGTGAACAATGCCTAACGAAAGAAAGACAAAGCTAGCAACACAGAGTATTCGAAAATAAAATAAGCAAATTATTTAAAATGTTTGTGGGGTTTACGGCCCATCGACATCGAGGTCATTAGAGCCCTAAAAACTTGTACAGGTAGGGAAAATGCAGTTACGCACTAAGGAGAGCCAACATGACTCACCCCGTGTGTGGGACTCGCCGCATGACTCAACCATACCCACTAAAAACCCTCCTGAATTACAACTCAAAACTCAAATATCAACATCTCAAAACATTACAAATATCATTTTAAAAAAGGGAGGGAGATAGGGGGGGGGGAAAAAGGAAAACGAAAGATACCCTAGCGTCGGGATCAAAAAGAACAAGAGGTGACCAAGGAAGGTCATAAAAGAGAAAGGAAGGAGCCTCGCACAAGTAAGCGGAAGTAATGCCAGACTCAGCTCGGGGCCCCGTGTTTACCAAATACGTACTTACTAGATGTAAGTCCCCCGGGGGGTAAAATATTAAAATAATTATGAAAACAAAAAGCTTTATAATTTCTTGAATTTATCTGTATTTTTTCCAGTAATTTTACGAATACATATCACAAATATGAATAATAATAGTTTTTGAAAATTTTATATTATTAATTACTGTACTGTCTAATAAAAGATTATGATAATACAGTTCTAAGAGTTTTTATTAACTTGCATCGATCCAATACATGTTGTCCTTCCGTTTTAAAATTACCCTTTCTAGCGATGCAACCCGTTATAATTCTTTATGAGTTAATTTTATACCTTACTAGTCTACATTTTTTAGTGGTTTCGTATTTTATCAGGTTATAATTGCAGGTAGTGTTTTCGTTATTTTTGCAGCTGTGTTATCAGTTTCAATTTCGTTATCAATTATCCTCCCAGGAAAATATATGGCAGTGGTGGCAGTGGCACAAGTTAATCAATACTCTTATAAAATCTAAACAATCCTTGGTAGGCGCATGAGCGCGTAGAGCTCAAGGTCCCGGGTTCGAATCCCGGTCCCGTCTCCCATTTTCATTCGACGTAACATGATTAATCCAAAAAATCCATTCGAACTTTATGATTTAATGACATTTTTCAACTTTCTTAAGAGCACAAAACACAACTCATAACTAAAGTTTCTGCCCGATCGAAACCGAGAACCGAGTGATGGAATTATGAGGTGAGCACTGGAAGTTCCTCATATCAAATGGCTGGACAGTATAGTCGGTACTCATTTGAGAAACAAATTATGAAATTCTAATGTTAAAAAGTATAAAATGATCCTTAAAAATATTTTATTCAAAAAGACTGTACTAAAAAGTAAAAGAATGGTAAGTGAAATAGAAAATAAAAAATTTTAACAAGAAAGTACCAACCTTGGTCACTCATCTTGGTTGCAAACATTAACATTGTATTTAAAAGTAAATATTAAAAAAAAATCAAAATTACAAATTTCAAGGAATATAAGTACTAACTCTAAATAATGTTTTTATTGGGGTTTTACGGCTCACCGACATCGAGGTCATAAAAACCCTAATATTTTTTTACAGGTAGGGAAAATGCTGATACGCACAAGGGAGAACCAACATGACTCTTCCCGTGTGTAGACTCCCCGAATGAATCGACCATACCCGCTAAATATCCTCCTGAATAACCATATATCCAAACACTAAAAAAACAGAAAAAAGTTGCCTAAAACATTATAAAAAACAAAAACAAAGAAAGATGTAAATTTAAAGAGTGAAGCTGCTAATTAAAAGAAAGGAAAAAGAAAGAAGGATGTAAATAAAAACCATCCCGAGAAATCGGGAGGAGCTCCATTTCATTTACGGTTTTATTTTATTTTATTTTATTTTTTTCATTTATGGCTTTAGGTTATGGCGTTCCAATTAATATTACGACTGCGCTATTTGTCGGTTCACTTTGCACAAGCAAGTCGTCCAATTTTGTTCGGTAGATTGTGTCTCTGTCGGCTGGTAGTGTATTTGAGGCACTCTGAAAGAATGTGTCCCACGGTAAGTGTTAAGTTGCAAGTCTCACAGATGGTAGGAGGTTCACCGCATAAGACGTGACCATGGGTAAGAGAGCAGTGGCCAGTATAAAGAAGTGTAAGGATCATACTGTTCAACGGGACGACCAGTCCTTAACGGAGTCTCTTACCAACCTCAATTTGAAGGAGCAATTTTTCCATTCGGGTTGCCAGATATTAAGAATAGACGATCTTTTGGCAAGCTTTGTGCATGAGGTGGGAACAGTTGAAATATCAGGGACTGTCTTCTGTAATTCCCGGTTCACTGTCTCATCAGCTTCTTCGTTACCAATAATACCTACATAACCAGAAACCCAACAAAGAAATATTTAAAAAATTTTGAAGTACTAGAAGGTTCATTAGTTTCTGAATAGTCAGTGTCAGGTTGTCACAAGTGTACAGTAAAGACTGACCACAGAGGACTACTAGAGTAACTGCATTGAACCACACGACGTATCGAAGATAGCTGAATGAACTTCAGCGCCTCAAGGATTGCTTATTTGTCCGCAATGTACACGCTGCGAAAGGAATGGAAGTGATAATAACAGCTGGCACTATGGCACACAGTGGGACATTTTGGCAAATTTTGTGACAAAATTCGGTTCGATAATTTGTGTGTGGACGGAATGACGTGACGTTTTTTGTAATGCTCGTACTCACATGAGCTTTAAGGACCCGCTGCGGAAAATTGAGTTAAAATTCTTATGACACGTGAAAAGAGGTTAGAATAACATAGTTTGGGAGAATGATCAATAATGGATTAGAATAAAAGTATACAAGATGAAAAATCGAGTTATTTCAAAAAAATGATCAAGATTTGATGTCGTCACTTGCGGAGGACTAGTTTTCAGGTTCTTGTATTTTTAGGTTAGGTTGCTCCGCGATTGAGGGTGCAAATCATAATATCACTTATTCAAATTACATTCCTCCTGGAATATTTAAAACTGTTAACTGAACATTTTACTGGAAGTATTTGAAACTAAGTTAGTAAACATGTCTACCACTCCCTGATCGAAACCTCAAAGTTTTACACAACTTTCATTATTGGGAGGTTTTGAAAAGATCATAGCTCTGCAGTACTGAATCTGACTGAAGTGTCTGTGGTATTTTCTTTAGAAAGTATTTCAAATTGGAGAAGAAGAAAATTTCCATCACCTCATTATTTCTCATACTTTTCTAACACAAAACTAATTTGAAAATTATTATAAATTCCAAGAATTGACTGAGACTTCGATGTCCTGTTGAACTTTGTATTAAAGAACCGTTATTTGAACCGATTGAAGAACTAAACTACTAAAACTAACAATAAATTGTTCAACGTCACCATGGATACGATATTGTTTACATACAATTGGGGCATATTTTCCTGAATCTATTTTTTTATGGTACAAAGTTGACAATTACTATTCACTCCCATGTTGGCGATTATTATTTCAGGGCATCATTGACTGTCTCACACACTGAAAGTGGTAAGTTTCATCATAAATTTGCATAGAAACATCAATCGATCACCTACATTTATAAAGATAATCACTTACATAAAAGGAAAGACGAAAGAGGAATGCAAATTTAAACCCATCCGAGAACTTGTGGGAGGAGCCCCGATCTACTTATAAAATTCAGTAGTTTATTAACATTAACCGTTTCATTTCCGAGAATTGTTGGTAAATCTGCAGCCAGACCAATTTGTCTCCGTATTCTGGAGATTCAAAGACATAATTCAGCTGTCGGTCCCTGGGGCAATTGCTCGACGAACCCCACAGTACACTGTGAGCGTTGAAATCTCCAAGTAGGAATGGTTGAGGGAGCTGGTAAATTAAATCCCTAAGGGAAAAATTCGAGAAATCTCGTGTCGGAGCAATATATATGAAACACACGGTCATAGCTGGTACGGTGTGAATTGTTATAGCTATATTCTGGATTTAAGATTGTAGGAGAACGGGTGAGAAGAGGATAGTGTTTCTAACAAACATGGCAACTCCACCTCTTGCTCGATCTCGCGTGGTGTCGTCATATATGAAGTTTATGTATCCTCGCAGAGAGGGAGAGTTTTCTGGTAAAATGTCTGTCTCCTGTAGGCAAATACAGATCGGATTGCGACGCGTTTAGAGCTGTAACTCTTCACGTTGAGTTCTATATCCGGTTAGGTTCAACTGAAGTATGGCAGTCATTATCATTTTTGACCTCCTGGTTCGGGATCCTGACTGTGCATTTTCGCGTGATAGTCGAACAATGCACAATCCGACTCGGAGGAAGGATGTACAGAGACGTTCTTTTTACGTCTCTGCGACTTGTTGGACGGTGTTGTTTTCGATTTTAAAAATTAGCCAAGTTCATAAATAAACACTGCTGTTTGTTTGTCTGTTGCTTGGCACTTGTTGGAATTACTTTCATACTACTGGGTTTTTTTCTGTGTTTAAATAGAATAAATAGGTTTCACTGACGTTTTTTGGCGTTGCGGGAGCAGCTTGAAGATTTATCTTGCCACATTCACACTATGTGCACGACGTTGTCGTAGACACGTCAGTGAAATCTACCTGGATGAAAATTCTCTTCTTTATAACAGTACTCTTCGCTGCGGTGGAGTAACTGGTAGAAAATACAAGGTTTAAAACCTTGTATTTCTTCCATGCTTCACCACAAGGGATCTTCTCGGTGTCTTTATTTCAAGGATTATCTTTTCTTCTAGAAAGGCGACACTCCCCTTGCTCCACACCGGGTGGCTGCCTATGCAATTAATGCATTTGGCAGGCCCTTGGCATGAAACGCCGGGTTCGCGTGCTTCCTTCCCGCAGGTATCACGTTCCTTACACGATGTTGTCGTGTGTCCAAACCTCTGACACTTAAAACAGCACAGAGGATTTAGAATGATGGGTCGCACTGGCAGGTTTAACCATCCCGCTTTTAGATCACGAGGCAGTTTAGAGCAGTCAAATGTCCCGATGAAGGAGGCGGTCTTCTCAGGAACACCACCAACCTTCCTCGTGATCTGACTGTCCTCTACCACGTAATCAGCTTCCTATTCCTTTACTAAAATATGATATCCTTGCAAGTGATCACTCCTTTGCTAGAGTAAAGCGGAGCGTGGAGCTAACACTTGACAAGGTATTCTCTCAGCAGTATGCTTTGAAGGAGCTTTAAAGCTTGCTTGCTTATTTTCGTTTAAACCAGCATAATTGCTCCGTTTCTCAATCGGTTAATGCTCTTCAGAGAGCCAACAAGACCTTCTAAACCCTTCAAGATGTAAAAGGGTGAAATCTTTATAAAATTTTTATTTGTTCTCGTCATTAAAATAAATGCATTCTCGTAAGGAACGCTCGGTAACTCTTTACTATTTTCGGTAGCTGGAGACATTTAACCGATAATTTAGTTGTATTTTTTGAAACATAATATTTTAAACTATACGACATTGGGAGGAATATAACTTAATGAATATTTTCAAATAATATTTCTGGATAAATTACAAAAAAATCTTGAAATAAAAACTGCTTTCACCATGGACAAAATGTGGAACGTCTTGGTCCTAACGATAAAACTGCATTTCCATTTGAATAGTAATGCATAAGTATTCTTTCCGCAATTAAACAGTCGTGTCCCTTTTTCCTTATTTTCTCCTCCACCTTCCGTAGATAGAGCATAGTACAGAACGGCCACTAAATCTACGCGCACGAATTTCAATGCGAGTCATTGGGTAGAGGGGCAGTAGTGGTTAAAAACATTAAAAAGTGTCCGATAGTTTTTAAATTGTTGTCCTATTTCTAGTCATAATGATTACGCGGAGGAAAATGAGAGAAAACACCGCCAAATCAGGTCCCTTTAAAGTGGGACCAGTACCTCAAGTTACTCAAATCACTGAGATGTATAATAGTTTTCTACCCCCAGGGGACTTACATCTAGTAAGTACGTGTTTGGCGAACACGGGGTTCCGAGCTGAGTCTGGCATTACTTCCACTTTCTTGTGGAAGGCTCCTTCCTTTCTCTTTCCCGACTTTCCTTGGCCATCCCTTGTTCTTTTCGATCCCGACTCTACTCGGTTGCGAGGGTTAGGGTATCTTTCATTTTCCTTTGTTGATGTGTCGATATATGTTTTGATATATTGTAATTCAGAAGGGATTTTTAGTGGGTATGGTTGAGTCATTAGGCGAGTCCCACGCGGAGAGAGTCATGTTGGCTTTCGTTAGTGCGTAACTGCATTTTCCCTACCTGTACAGAATTTTAGGGCTCTAATGACCTCGATGTCGACAGAGACATGAAGCCCCACAAAAAATAGTTTTCTTCCTTTTAATTCCAATTGTTATAAAGCACAACTATATAAATAATAATGATGAAAAACATATAATTTCTATGTATTAGTTAATAATATAGTACAAAAATATTCAGGAACTCGTTTAACTTGTTTTAAATGCACAAGAGCATGTAAAAACACGGCGTCCGTGCACAACTGTATCGTGATTTATGCATCTCACCTCCGAAAAAGTGAAATATCCATCTCAAATGTCCAGAGACCTGTTTTTTGTGGAGCTTTAGGTGCTCGTCAACGGCAAGGACATTAGAGCCCATGCAAGTAGGGAAAAATGCAGTTTCGCACCATAGAGAAGAGCCGTAAAGACTCTTCCCCGTGTGTGGGACTCGCGGAATATCTCGACCATACCCACTAAAAAACCCTCCTAAATTCAACAAATATATAATACAAAGATGAAAGAAAAAAATGAAACAGTTTCCGAACGCAGTGTCTCATAAAAAGGAAGAAGAATCTAAAAATTATAATTTTCAAATTACGGAAAGGAAGGATAAAAGGAAAGAAGACCCTCCCGAGAACTTGTGGGAGCGACCCCGATAAACTCATAAAATTCAATAGTTTATTAACATCATACGTTTCATTTCCGAGAATTGTTGGTAAATTTGCAGCCAGACCAATTTGTGTCCGAATTCTGGTGTATTTTCTGTAAATAGTTAGTAGGTGACGCACTGTCAGAGAACAGCTACACTCCTCACAAACGGGTTCATCATCAAGTAATACCGATGAGTGAGAGGACAATGTCCTATGCGCAGGCGGGTTAGCAAGACCTCGTCGCGCCTGGCTGACCTACCTGTAGATAAATGTTATATATAAAATACCACGGAAAAGTTGTTACAAATAAAAGTAAACTTCCATAACTTTCGTGATTTAAATGTTGGTCTTGTTTGGTAAATAAGTGATTTCTCCATAATACGCAGTGCATTTCACTATCAATTATAATTTCAGTTCTTTCTTTTAAATGGCCAGCGAGGTATGTTTTTTCTAGTTAAAATCGCAATAAATACATGTTACTCTATTTGTGCCGATTTAAGAAATTTTAGTGATTTAATTCTACTTACGCTAGTACTACCTTAAGTTACTTTACGCTGAAATTGATATATCAACATTTAAAATGGTTTGGTTGGAGGACATTTTTGTTTACGATTTGATTATGTAATCAATCAACTCAATAGAAATGTGTTGTTACGTAATTTTGTACCTTGGAAAATGTGTCAAAGGTTGAAAAACTGAAAATAGTTACCAAACAAATTGTATACTTAGGTATGTAATTTTACTGCAAACACAAAATGGTAGAACAAATACAATCAATTACGTATTTCAACTCGGATACAAGAAAATGCAAAAAACACAAAAGTAAATACATGGAAGGTACTACGTGTTAATTTTTAAAAACATAGCATTTTAGATAATGAAAACTGGCATATCGATGTACATGGTTTTCACTGCTGAGCGACGCGGTGTTTAACAATTAATGGGAATAATTTTTTTTTCAATCCACGTTTTGCCAGTAAAGAATCGGAGAAAACCAATGGAAATCCCCTCCCATTCTACTAAGCTTATAAGAAAAATAAATTGTCAAATTACTGCTTCCGAGTTTCAAATTTGGGATTCCATTACGTATTCAGTCACTAATATCCCAGTCAATAAAGGTTTTGAATGGAAAAAATTTCGCGTAAAGCTAAATTTTTCTCTACTGACGGATCACTTCTCAAAAATCATTTTCACAAAAGTCTCTAAGAAACATCCTGAAACTAACCCCTCTAGCTACACGCAAAGTTGCAAAACGTTTAAGAAACACTCATTATCAAGGATTGACCTCAAATTTTTTTTGTTTTATATATTACTACAAAGGCTACAATATTAATTATCTTCATTTTTGAAATAAAATTAGTAGTTTTGTAGGAATTATATAAATTATTGGGAAAAGTTGTTTGCTCACAATCACATTTTTTTTGTTTATGTGAAATATGTTTTTATGTGAAATGGTAGAGAAATCTTCATATAAAAGTTATGGCTCACTGTTTTATAAATATACTGACACCAATTTTTATGTATTTAATGTCAGATACTAACGTCGGGAAGAGGGATGAATTTGAGAAGGTGTAACAGGCGTCTAGGTCGTATAGTCACCACGATTCAAAGTTTGTGGACCTTCATTGATGGACTATAATGGAATTGATTGAAAATCATCTCATTCAGTTATTCAAAGTAGTAGAAAAGCTATAGGTGACACCACTGGAGGAACGCGAGAGGATTCAAATGTGGCTATCAGAAACTATCGATATTTGGATATTAACTATTGATGGTGGTCGATAGTCGCAGATATCGATAGCTATCGACAGTAGTATTTAATTTTTTCTGCGTCTAAGGGGTAGTGGGGGTACTTTTCTAAAAACACTTACCCCTTCCGGAAGCATAACAATAATATAAGTCCAGCCGGAATAAAAATAATGAATATTGACATTGTTCACCCCTACAACCATATTTTAATTCTCTGCTTTGATGGTTTGTTTTTCATGTCATTTATTTTTCTGTAGAATTGCTTTATTTGTGAAAGCAGTTAACTTGTTTTCTCTTTTTGTTACCAAGATAAAGTTAACATACTTTTTTATACTACTAACGAACTTGTATGAAAAGTAATAGGCATGAAAGCTAGATACACGGAATTAAGATCATGCTATCGTGAGTTGACCTGTAAGAGACAAGAAAGCAGGACCTGACAAAGGGGTTCATGCGCCCTGGGTTCATGGTTTGTTTCGCCCACGTTTCGCACCTGTCATATATTGTTTTACCTGTGTTATTTTTGAATGTTTTATACGTTACCACTAATTGTTTTATTTTTACTTTTGACTCTTTGGTCTATCAACACAAAAGGGAGAAAAGTAAAACGTAAGAAAACCTTATTAAAGCATTTGTGTCATTGAAAACTGTGTTATCTCTCGCTATGCTAGCAATGGCTCCTCGACTCTCACATGGTATTAGGCCCCTTCCTCATTACTACTCGTTCGTACTACATTGTACAACGCGAACACTTCTATAGAAATCAAAGTTAGATACATGAAATTTAGCTCACGTTATCCTAAGTTGACCCACAAGAGGCCAGAAATTGAACGGAAATGTTTGCGGTTAGGTTACTAGTAACCGGTCCACACGCGTAGATCCAGCGGCTGCACTGTACCGATAACTCGTTCCACCGTAGACGCTGCTCCCAACGCGTCACACGCTCCAGAGAGACTGACGTAACCGAGAACTAAAAAACGAGGAGAATGAGAGCTTTTATATCTAGGGTTCCGAGCCGGGAGGTCGGATTCGTAATCGGTGCGGCGCGTTAGAATGGTAGCACGTCGGCGCTCGGCTTGCGCGTGGGAGGGGCATGGAGCAGTCTGTCACGCGAAAGACTGCTGCAGAGGTATCGGTGACGGTTCCTTCAGTGTTGACGAACAGCTGGTGGGATTTACATCGTGGCACAGACGTCAATATTTGAGGACAGCCACTTCGGCTGGTGGTAAGTAGACATGGATGACGAATCGTGTATGAGTATAAACACACTAATAAAGTATATCGTACTAATACCGGAAAATTACAAGTGTGTGATACATTTTTGACATATCTTCAATAAAATCCCACTTTATTTGTATTATTAAGTTAAGAAAATCGATAAAGTTCAAATTTTTAGTAAATGTTGGAACAATATCTGAAAAAATGAGTTTTTCCAACCAAGCTATTGTAAATATCTGAAAACGTTACTTCTAGCTTCCTGAGGATATACTTGATCACTTTAAATTCATTTTCACATTATCAATAGTTAAAAAATTTACACGTAAGATCCTCTTCTATTTTCCTTTTTTCGGAAATGGTTTAATAATCCAAGTCCTCTTCGTATGCTATTTTACATATTATATCAACGTGTTCTTTTCTTTTGTGTTGAGAAGATATATTATCCAGTAAATCATTTGAAAAATTGTCAGAGACGGTATCTTCTGCTGAAAAAAAAATTATATGAGCTCTCTATTATATTATATTCATTTATTATATCTCTCCACCAAAACGTATTTCAGAATATAAAACATGAGATGTTTCGTCATTCTCAACATTTAAAATATTTTTCTCGCCTTATTGAAACTTATTGAAAATATGAACTTGATGATCAATTATTTTGAAATAAAATTACATTGAAATCTCGCAATGTATAATAAGAAAGACATTACCTAACTCGATCTCCTACTTAAACATTTTATTTTGATTCCTATAAAATTCTTTGTTCAAGAGAAAAAAATAGGAATATATTTCCTAAAATAAAATCTTACGAGTAGTCTCAGAAAGACTACTGATGTTGAAGATAAATTTCATATTTATTGACATATGGCTCATTTAACAAACACTCTCTTTTAAACTTAGTAAAACTATTAAGAATACGTAATGCAGTAGACAAAATCACCAACAAACCACGATCATTTCAGTGGAGAACAACAATTTCATTAGAGATCAATGGATATTTAAGTGAGCAAAAATCTTCGGAACAAAGGAGTTTTCAGTTCGTATTCTACGCTTGTATTCGCCTTAACTTACATTTCTCATCGTAATAATGTAGAAGTTTTCGTAAATTCTATAATTTTCAAAATGCATTTTATTAAAAGCAATATAAGTATTTACCAGAGAATGTCAAGAAGGTGTTGGGTTCATGCACATGTGTCTCCAGTGAAGAAACAGCTGTCAAAACAGCTGGCGCATTGACTAAGACCGTGTTGGAAGAATAAGTATTGCAATTCAGTATATTCAAGTGGAAATAGTTTTGAATAATCTGATTTAGATGGTTCCTTAACTTAAATTGTCATGTGACGATATCAATATGTCGTATATTTCAAACAATATATCGTGTATTACAAACAATACGGTGACTGCAGCAACACACATTTCGTTTTGGGATTTCCCACAAGTTATCAGTCATATTTGCTACTGTGAACATATTGAAAATATTGACCGAAGCCAAAAGCCTCATCCCTCTTTCGTTCGGACGACTGAAGTACTTTCCTATTCCAGGAATAATCTAAATGTTCCTCTGATAGGACTTTTCTCAGTTTTCAGGTCTACCAACACGTTAAGTATTGAATTAAAGTTATTTTTCTACCTTGTTTACCACAAAAACGTGGCAGTTTTACTTACTCCAAAATAACGTTCTCAATGAGACAGTTCAAATAACCTTAGTGTCCGAGCAAACTATGTTGGAGTGCATGAGCTTTGCATTTTATACTATTTATTCAAATTTTTGAGTGACGTACATCTGTGGGTTAATTTTCAGAGTAGACCTACTCATAAAATTGAAATGGTTTCTTTCCATTCATAGCGTTGATAGAGACAGCGTTGATAAATGTTAGCTTCTACAGACTCGCGTAATCGCGATATCAAACACATCCGGATGGATTTCGATTTTTCAGGATCTTCACTTCAACATTTGTCTGTAGTACTGATGAAAAATAAAATCCGCAAATGAAAATAGTTAAATATAAGACACTATATAATTTGAATATACAACTACACAATTGATCAGAACGAGCTTAACAAAACAACAGTAGTTAATTTATTTAATTAGATAATATATGGGACATTAATTGTAATAGAACAGTATTTAATTTTTTTTAAATATTGAATAAGGATTATTCTGATGCATTGTTCAAACAACTAGGTCATATATTGATTTGAAAATATGTTGTTTTTTAATTGGAACTTTACGGCTCGCCAAAGTCAAGGTCAATAGAACCCTCAAAATATGTTGCTACCAGAAATGGCAAAAGCAGAGTCAGAGGAAACAAAATGTTAGATCAAACTAAATTCAGCAGAAAGGCGCTGAAACATGATAGTTACACACAATTCACATGAAGGGAGGCACGGACATGATATACGTAAAAGGAAGTATCTTAAGTCATATTTCAACTGCAGGGAGAAGTATTTAGTTGGTCGGCGCTCGAAAAATTAATTTTTCACAACTGAAATCGAGGAATATTAATAAATTTCGAAGCTATTGTTAACAATTATAATTGTTTAGTATGAGATACAGGTCTTCGTCGTTCAGACGTCCTAGGTTCGAATCCAGCCTAACAGTTTACCATCCCGGAATAATATTTTTTTATGTACTGATAAACAGCGCAGTAAAGATTCATGTTGTAATACCAAAAGTAAGTAATAAATTTAATTCACTTGACGAACATAAACAAACAATTGTAAGCTTTTATTTTCTAATAATATTTTTGCGAATATACTATTTACTGGTAGCGTTGAGTCTGATTGAACGAAGTAATCCGTCACTCAACCGTGCTCGGAGTAACTGTTGTGTCCATTAGTAACCAATTGACTATATGAATAAAGATATCACAGATATACTGTTACTTTTTAATCGAATTGAAAAATAACGAAAGTTAATACCAAACGTAATTACAATAAAGAATCAAGTATAACCTTTGTCTGTTTTAATAGACCACTCTGGAATTTTAATTATATTTTCGAAGAGCAGTTAAAGAACAGACGCTGTAACGTCGTCTTTATACATGATAGCGATTGGTAACACTATAATACAACATTAAGAGTTTGTTCTCGCTCTGACGAAATAAATACAAATTCACAAAAAAAACAAAAACAATATAGGTTAGTCTGTGCGCAGAAATGTTTAAGAAAAATTTTACTTTGAAGAAAAATTATTCTGGAAGTTCTGATTCTAGCTAATATTTTTTTAACTGATCGAGCTGTGCATTCTGGGGAATCCTCGAACATGTGAATTGGAGAGGGCAACGCCTCCCTAAAATTCCGTCACTCGTGCTTTCAACATAACATCTCTATGGTTACTGTGATAAGAGCTATATTTAACAGTGTAAGACATTATTTGTTTTAACAACTTTCAAATTATTATTTGTTCAGTTGTTTAGTTTGTTTGTTAGGATTATATACATGTTTACTAGTTTTTCGATTGGTAAAAAAAGACGAAGGATGTAGTGGATAAAGTACAGTACATCTAAACAATAGTTCACACGCTATAAAAATTGGGGACTACTTTTTTTTTTTTTGGGGGGGGNGAGACAACATGACTCTCCTCGCGTGTGGGACTCGACGAATGACTCAACCAAACCCACTAAAAACCCTCCTGAATTACAATATATCAAAACATCGAAAAAGGAAAATGAAAGATAACCTAGCCCTCGCAACCGAGTAGCGTCGGGATTGAAAAGAACAAGAGGTGACCAAGGAAGGTCAGGAAAGAGAAAGGAAGGAGCCATGCACAAGTAAGTGGAAGTAATGCCAGACTCAGCTCGGGGCCCCGTGTTCGCCAAACACGTACTTACTAGATGTACGTCCCCTGGGGGTTGGGGACTACTGACTGATTATTCGAAATGGATTGTTTGCCTATATAGGTTCTCCTAAAAATGGACTAAATTCTTGCTAAGTAACAGATCGATGGTAGAACAACTTTATAGACTTCCGAACTAGATAGCTTTCCGAAACAACTTTATTTAGATTTTTTGTGTTTGGTATTATTTCAATAATATAAGGTCAAATATTTTTTGAACTTGGTAATACTTTTAGCTGAAATGAAAATCATCTCTAAAGTGTGGTAATGTAAAGTTGATTGGCTACGTTTATTTATGGTCTTGACGTCGGTATTCATATACTAACAAGTCTGATGTCTTATTTAAGAGATTAAATTCATGATTTGATCGGGTGAGGACAAAAAAATTTTCGATGACTAAACATTATTAGACATATGAATGATTCTGAATCTAGGTGCAATAAATCAGTTCCATGCACTATTGGAAACCAAATCAAAAAGTTTCTTCATCCATGTGGTTTAGAAAGAAAAGTTTTGTACGAAAATTTGAAAACTTTTTATTACCGTGGGTCACCGCCTGCTTGTATTAATAGATGTAGATTCGTCATGATTTGGGATCCGAACACCATTTTACTTCAAATGTATAAGGAATAAAGTGACATGAAGTAATTACATATCTTAATGGCAAAAATCCTGGAACAGAAAGAGAAAATGAAGCAGATTTCATAGGACATATTTTTTTCTTAGGAAAAAATGTTCAATCTTCGAAATTAGTTTCCTATTCTTCTTCTACTGTATCTGTAAATCTTAACTATTTCAAACAAAGAACACGAGAAGAGAATTAGACTGACTTGCCTTATTTAACGTAACGCTTTTCGTTTTCAATTTGCGCATAATTATCTTAAAATAATTTTTTTTATCATTGTAAATAGTTATGGTTTCTTCAGATATACGATAATTATAGTGATAATATTGTTAGATAAAACTGACCACAAATCATTGTTTCCAGCGGGCCTTATGAAGGTACGAAATAACTGTAGAGACAAATTTTACACTTCATCATCGAAGAAAAAATGTTTTCTATTATTCGAATGATAATTTTTTAGGTCGTGAAATAATAAAAATTCCTAAATTTTTTGATATTTAACATTTCAAAAAATTAAAATTAACCAAACCTTCATCTAGTTATAGTATCATCCATGTACCAAAAATACAAACTAATGTAAACAGAATAATGTAAAGTTAATATTCAATATACCTGTGAATTGAGACAGAAAGAACATGGATCTTGAACGCTCTAGAGCACAAAGTTATAACAAGTAATATTTGACTTACGGAACAGTAATAATAAATTTCCTTTCGCGTTCAAATGATATTGAAAACATCCAAAATTGTCCATGCTTAGAAAGCTGTATTGAGCTTTTACATATTTAAAAACAATCAAGCTCTCACAGGAAATCAAATCTTGAAGTGTTTCCTACACATTAATGAAAAATAAAATTATTTTTGAGTTAAACTTATTTTTATTATTTATCATTTTATTTCCTTCATAAAAATATTTGTTCGTATGAAAATAAATATTTAAATGAAACAATCTGAATGATTTTTCTGTGATCGGGGATTTCAGAAAATAGTAGACTTATTTTCGTTTATTTTGTAGACATTTCTCATGCGCTTAGATTTGGTTCACGATTGTAGATCAAAGTACGATCAGCTTAATCTGAGTAAATAATAAAAAATCAGTGCGGTAAAATCAATTTCTTATTTTAATCAGGGATTGTAATGAGATTCTACTTATTTCCATTAATAATTTTTTGGTTTCCACCCTTATTCATGAAGTGTCGTTGATTGTTTTATGATATTGGTGCTACGTGATACAAGATTTTATTAAAGAGAGAAAATTATTTCATTCAAAAACGAGTGAATTAATTTTCAACGTGTTCATCATATGTTAATTTTTCGCACATTATAATTCTCGTGAAACATACAGAACAAACGTACTCCGAAGAATTTTTTATG
>NNCF01136951.1:44189-61317 GCA_002313205.1 Laupala kohalensis
TGTATAGAGAGAGAGAGAATACTTAACTCAGACATCTAGAATACTCAGATAAATAGACTTTATTGTTCCGTCGATAACATACCGAAATCTCTTAAATTGAGGTTAACCTCACCGACAGGTAACAGATTAATTATAAATAATTAAGGATACCTTGCGTTTGAGCCCAAATAAATTTCTTGGCCCTAAACGCAATGTATCCTTATTTATTTATTATTGAGACTGAAAGTATGATTATGTTATGTTGTATGAAAATGGGAGACGGGACCAAGATAAGATTTCATATTTTCATTCAACATGCCATAATTAGATCGATTACAACCTGGCATAAACGAATTCATGGATAGGAACATGACCAACTTCTCTCAAAACCAAAAGTAATATTTTCTGGACATGTTTTATATATCTAATATATATTTATATCTTTCACGAAAAATTTGTTTTACTGTCCTCACTAATGACGTTCAAGTGTTTTTCTGTTGTAGGTACAGTTTTATATTCAGAGTTCGAGGGTTACGCTCGTTTCATCTCGTATACACTAAATTCAGAAGAATAAATAAAAAATTAAAACAAAATTTTTAAAGGTACTAAAAATTCATTTGTACTCTTTCGCATTTTAACGATCTAAAGCGGTGTATCAAGAGAATGTTATCAATCACACCAAATTCTTCCCATGTACACATACGACATTCTTCATTTTAAAACGGTTCTGCAATTAAGAAACAAATCATAACGCCTGGTGTATTCACTTTTTCGAATATAATATACCGCAATATTCTCGTGGTCATATTAAGAGTGGCATTTTACTGAGTTTAACGATGTCACAAGACGTATCAACATCAGACATCTAGAAATGTTTTTATTTTCTAGCATGGGATTTTTGCATGCATATAACGTAGTTCCTGATAAAAGAACAGATCAGGAACGGACAGTATTCCATTCTTAGCCCTGCAATTGTGCACTTGGTCTCCTATATTTCTTTCTATCCATATGGAGAACATGTGTGCGAAAGAACTTTATGAAGTAGTGATGTCAACTAGGTCATGAAAATGAAGTGACATGAGATATTGCCAAGAGGTAGAATGCAACAAGAATATTAAAACGACAGCGAAAAGCTTTTATATGTATGAATCCATTAATATGAAATGTTTAAAATGAAAGTAAGTTACGAATCACGCATGTGAATAAAATATAACGTTTGAGGTAAAATCTCTTGAATTCTCAGTCACTTTGAATTGTGACTTCTGATTGACAAGCTAGAATAAGGGTTCATCACTCCTGAAGATTGTGAACTGTGAGTAAATACTCGAAGTTTCTCTTAATTAAACATTTATTTACTGAAATGTCTGTGGGATAACCTGTATTTTTCTGCAACGAATATGTATTTTGTCAAAACATAAGGCAGTTATTCGAAATGTATTAAATAAAACGATTGGTAGCAACAAAGTATATCAGCACTTCAATGGAAGCATCTCAAGCAATGTTTTGTGAAAGTATTCCAAGCTCAAGGAGGCAAATTGCGCTAATCGATAACAAAACATTATAGGGAGTTGGTGAGGTGTAAGGACGCTTCGACGTCTATTGTTATTGACGCCCGTGTCAAAGAAAGTTAAAATGCGAACAAGAATTATATAGGTTCTCTAGGCCTTGTCTAGGGGCGTGTCTATTGTAACAATAAATCGTGAATTTAGTGTTATTTCAATTCTTATGATTTTTAAACACTATACTCAGAATAATCTATAGTTCGATAATAACTTGTACATGTAATTTTTTGCTTAAAATTACAAACATATTGACATTCTATTAGTATTATAACTCGCAGCCAACTTTTTATCTTATCTAGGAACTTTTGCTGAAATTTTTGAATCCGCCTCTGCCTTAGGGCCCTTGATCGGAATTGATGGGATGGTCCCTTGCTTGCTTCCGGAGAGTAAATTAGTTTTTTTCCCTCCACGTGGTCATACGCAGTTTGTACTGTTTTTTGACAATAAATTTATTAATTTATAAAAACAAATAAACAAGGACACAAGAAATAATAGTGAAACGAGCATTGGTGCAAATCCACTAGGACTAATTTCGCATATCGATGGGGGAAACATAGTTTGCTGATGTATACTGCAGATTCCAGGAGTACGTATAAGTTATAAATATAAAATCAAATCGTGTAGCAAATGCCACAAATCACAGCCACACACACATGACTTGGGTAGGGGTATCGGGAAGGGGAGATGTAGGGTTACCAGGGAACTTATGGTACCGAACCGGCATTTGTCTGGAATCAACGAGGGAAACTCCAGCTGAAACCCGAGCAGTGTTTGAACACGCGCTCTATTTCTCAACGGTATCAAGTTAGCGAAGACGCTATCACCAGACCACCCCTTTAGGTTCATTTGGCTGCTATATTTTTGAAGTATACCAAACATTAAGTAACAACAAGAAGAAAAACAGGAACATTATAAAATGATTTCACAGATGAATTGTATTAAAATACTGTATACGTACTTGGTATTTTAGAAATTTATCATAAAGGGAAGTGCAGAATTAAAAATTAAAAACTATTATAAAATAGGAAAGCTATTATATCAGTATTAAAATAGAACGATATATCAACGACATATTGTTTGTGGTATACCTATTGTCAACGAACTATCGTATAATAAGTAAGTGGGAAATATACTGAAATATATTTCACATTCTGTTCGTTAACGCCATCACATAAGAGAAATATCGACGATCTAAGAGATCGAAGTATGGCAGTCAACAGGGTGAGACTGAGGGCAGAGAAGGACGACAGTGGCACGAGAGAGCATCATTTGGATGTCTGCGGGTATAATTTTTTTTTTGGGGGGGTGGAGGGAGGGGCTTTACGGCTCATGTCGACATCATTGGAGCCCTAACATTTCGTACAGGTAGGGAAAATGCAGTTACGCACCAAGGACAGCCAACGCGACTCTCCCTCGTGTGGGGCTCGCAGAATGACTCCACCATACCCACTAAAAACCCTCCTGAGTTACAATAGATTCAAAGATATATCAAAATAGAAAAAAAAAGAAAAAAGAAAACTGAAAGCATTCTAAAAATCGAAAATAAAGAAAAGAATAAATTTCTAGAGAAAAAAATTGTAAATTAAAAAAATAAAAAATAAAATTCAAATCCTAACCCTCCCGAGAACTTGTGGGAGGAGCCCCGTTTCGTTCATGGATTTGAGTAAAAACATACGAAGATAGATCAGATCATATTCCAGAGGCCTATTTCCTGAAGGAATCTAAAAACGCGCATTAAAATTGGTTCATTTTGTCCCAACATTACGTTCAAACTGTTCGGTAGATTATGTCGCCGTCGGTTGGTACTAAATTTGAGACACTTCAGAAGAGAGTGTTCCACGGTAAGAGTTCTGTTACAAGTTTCACAGAGGTTCACCGCGTAAGTGATGACCATGGGTAAGATAGCAGTGGCCAATACGAAGACGTGTAAGGATTATTTCTTCACGCCTGTTCGCACGGAATGATGACACCCAGGTCTTAACGGAGTCTTTTACCTTCCTCAGCTTGAAGGCGCGAGTTTACCATTCGGCTTCCCATGTCCCAAGAAGAGACAATCTTATTGCAACATTTGAATCTGATATAGGAACAGATAAGATGTCAAGGATTGTCCTCTGTGTTCCACACTTCGCTGCCTCATCAACTTCTTCATTACCCATAATACCCACGTGCCCAGGAACCCAACAAAGAACTATTTCAAAATTTTTAGACACGGGTATAAGCGGGAGCTTCATGATTAAGAAACTATTGGAAGCACTGGACGTGCTCAAGGTCGGGCGACAAACCTATCGGCTTCTTATTTCTTTCTCAACCTGATGAACAGTGAATCATTAGTTCCGTTCATATCAATGTGTGTATATTCATTCACCAGAGTATCCATTACGCCCGAATTATCTTACCGTAACCAAGAGGCGAGAGCTATATCTGCGAAATTGTTCGCTTACATGGTGCCTGGTCTAATTGTCATCTTTTAGACAAACAGAAATTATAAACGACTACTATGTTCCACGTAATATTCCTTCAATCACTCTATTTTTTGCAATTTATTTCAATCAATTTAAATTATTTATTTATACTTATGAAATTGATGAACTAAAATCTTGACCTCTTAAATTTGTTTTGTCTGTTAAAATTTGGTGTTTCGTCTTTAATTAAGAGAGTCTGTTCACATAGTGTTTTTTTCCAATTTATAAAAATAATGTATTCTTTTTCTCATTCATTGTATTTCTTGGTTAACATAAAAAAATTTACTTAATTCTATTCAACAATACTTGTTTCAATCCACTCCGTACTTAGTGATTCTGACAAATATGACGATTTGTGTGCATAACATTTCCTTAGTTTTTTTGATTTCACATAATTTGAGTTGAAATTGAAGGTTTTTTTGTTGTATTGACCGATATTTGGTAACAAAATATCTATTTCTAAAGAGTATGTTTCCTAGTAATTTAAAAGATTGAATTACACTGCTTTTCTGTTTCCTGAAAAATTTATTCTGTTGGAAATGGCCGCGTTTGGACAGACATCGCTCAATTGTCTAAGTTTGAGGTCAAGAGGTCGATGAACGTGCACTTGAACTCCAATTTTTTTATTGGGACTTTTTATCGCGAACGTCTAGGTCATTAGGGGGGAAAATGCAGTTTCGCACCATAGGGAAGAGACGACGTGATTCTTCCCCGTGGGTGAACTCAAATTATCCGGATTGATTGGGCCGAACCCACCCCGAATAATAAAATGTCCGGATGGATTTCTTGGGAAAAAGATTATTTTAAGGTAAAGTGATTAATAAATGTATTTTTGAGTTTAAAACAAAAACTTTCAATGCACCGTTAAAGAACAGCTTAATGATATAATTGGTCTTAGCAATTAGCACAATACAGGAAAAGAAAATGACAACACTTTAGGGTACATAATCATCCCTCAATTTTCTTTTCCCTACGATCCATATAATTGTAACATGTTCCGTGATTGGCGTTCACCCCGTAAGTCCTGTCAAGGAAAAGGTTCGAAAGAATTTATTTCGGAGACAATAGATGGCAAAGACAAACAGCGAACAATGCGTCTCTCGGAGACCGCAGTGTCGAGAGAAACGGCGCCGCAGTGGCGCAGTGGAGACCGCTTCCGCAGATGAAAGCGCATTCCGACCTTGCGCTCGACGTGCGACGCGATTACTCCTCAGCCTCACGCGCAAACTGTAATTGCGGGATGGCGCGCCTAGACGACGCACTTGCGGAAAGCCAGGATCATCGCTTCTTTCGCCTCCGACTATTCCGTACTTTCAGAGAACGTAGTTGCGTCTCTTGCTTTCTGGTATTACGGGAGAAAGTATGGTAAATCTTTCGTAATCATCAATCCAAAAAGTTAGTTCGTTAGTCTGGTTTAGGACAACAAAGGCAATTCTCACCCATTTTAAAGTGAGTCTTAAAGCAGACAATATACTTCATACACGTACATTAAGGAAAGAAAGAAAAAAATACACATATGCACAGTCATAACTATAAAAAATATCTAGAACTACACAGTTACATATTGAACGCACTTCATATTCATAACAAAAGAAAGTAAAATAGAATAAATCCACAAGGTCATAGAAGACCAGTATTAAAAATTTACAGACCCCTACGAGTTATAAATAGGAATTATATCATATGCTCTACGGAGTACCATTGCGTTATCTTTTGATGATGCGTGCTTTCTTTATTGAGATCGATTAATTTAGCTTAACAAAATCTTACATTCATACTTCAACAATTCATTCTAAAGTGTGTGGGCATTACTTGAAAGTAACACTAATCGTATCACACTTTGGGATTTAATTTTTTTTAATGTTTACACTTTATAGGGAAACTCACCACTTTTGTAATCGTTCTTAAACTAACAATTCCTGAGAGTCGGAGTTTATTTTTAAAATGTATTTTTGTCTTGTGGCTTTAGGGTCGCCAGCGTTAAGGTCATTAGAACCCTTTCAGGTGGGGAAAATGCAATTTCGCACTATAGGGAAGAGCCGTAGTGACTCTTCCCTGTGTGTGGGACTCGCCGATTTAAAATGTAAGTAGCCAGTAGTATCCTAGAAAATGCGGATGATACTGTTTAAGAGACTTTATAATAGTATATACCATCAAAGAAATGAAAATTATTTCAATCTACTAGACTTTCAAAGTACTATGTTATACAACAGATAATGGACGAGTCACATATGCGAATATTTAGGACGTAACATTTGTGCAAAAGAATAGGAAACGGTTTTTCACCAAAGTGAAGTATTTCTGGACATTGTGACAGGACATTGGGATTTCCGCGTGTGTTTGGCACGAATAGGAAAGACGGAAAAGGAGAGAAACATTATATTGAAAATAATTTGCTATGGGATTGTGAGATATACGCAGAAGAGAGATGATTTATTCGGCAAAACATGCGCCAGGATGTAATAGACACGAGAAAGACCAGCGAGTTAATAGAAACATAGACAAAGTACTTACTATTAGAGGAGTATTTAAATAGAATATGTTTAGTACGAATAGCAGTACGGTAGAGGAATAAAAAACCAGCTAGAAATAGTACATTATGCGCACACTTCCCGTAGCAGTGCGATTCGCCACAGAAGAGAAAACAAGATCCCTGTATAGCTATAGTTAAGGAAACAAGGTGACCAAGGTCATAAAAAAAGTAAAATGTTACAGAGAAAACGAATTAATAATTATAGTCCTGTGTTCATCTGCTAGTTGACTTACCTATTAAAACACATCCTTTACTCAAATACACGATTTTTGTTACTTTGCGGGGTATCGATTAATTGAGTTTTCACAGATGAAGCACACAAGCTGGTTTAAACCATCGCATCGACGACAGTGGAACATAGGGGCTGGTAACATTGACAGTGGTGTGATTAAACCATACGTTCTTCCGTAACGCGCAATACCAAATCGTAATGAAAGAAGTACTGGTTTAGTTCTTGACGATTTGCTACTGCGTATTCTTGGGAAATTGTTATTCTAATATGATGGTGCATTTTTCGCATTTAACGTAGGACACATTGACAAATCGTTCAGGAAAAACACCTGAAAGCAACCAGATTAACTCATCTTCAATGGTAACTAAATCGAGAGAAATGTCAACTACTATAAAATTTCTCATGTACCTGGGGTAAAGTTCCTTCATTGCAATACATTATTAAGTGAAAAGTGTTTGAACCACAAATCCTATCGGGGAAAAATATTGTTGACCATTAAAGTCATTTTTCGATGTTTTGCCGCATAATCGGTTTACACTAATATTACTGTTCTTATTTCCTTGCTGTACACTTTTGATTTTTTTTTTTTTCAATTTTTTTTCAGATAATAATACTTTGATAATACCATTATACAACCCCTTCACAAGAAACAAGAGAAAAATAACTAGTTGAGGTAATTATTTTAGTAAAGAAAAAAATAAAATTACTAAAAGTTCCGGGGTCCTTTAAGTTAGACAATCGTACATGGGTTGAACATGCTGGATCTCCAAGTTATCCTAGTGAGTCCGTTAGTGTAGGGGTGTATTTCACTCTAATGCGTAATAACACTCACAAAATAAAAAATAAAAAAGATAAATTATGATCTATGAACTCCTCTTCTTGTCACGTTTGTAGTATTATAGTAAATATAAAATCGAAAGGTCATTCCTTAAAAATGTTCATGATGCCAAATGTTAATTTACATCGAAATCCGAAATATATCTGAGGAAGTTAGATAGGGCCTAATTCTGTATTTCACTTCCTTATCTAACAAAAGTTATTTTCTATTCTATATATCTTTACAAAAATATATATTCACATTTACAAAATTATATAGAGAATTTTACGTATTTGTATAAAAAGTTATATGAAAATAGCAGGTATGTTACTATACCGTATAACATTGCCATAATTGTCAATGGCGATGAGGGTTTTCGGATAACGCCAAAGTAAAAAACGTTTATTTGTCAATTTGACTCGTTCATTTTTGTGATATTGAATCCAAATATAGCTATCAATACAAGTCTTTACCTATCCATATGATGTAGAGTTAATGTTCAATAAAAATATCATAATTTGTGTTCGTTATTCAATAGTTTTAAAACATATAGTTTCATAAGAAACGTGCCGCAAACACTCCCTTACATTTGTATAGAGGTCAGACTTTGTGGAGAGATATATTCCACATACAACTAAATACATATAATTTATGTATTTATACAAATTAGAAAAATGAAAAGTGAACCAAATTAAAGAAATGGAAATAAAATTTCCAGTCACTTTAAACTGGCGACGGAATAAAATAAATATTTAATTAAAATGTAATTAATATTTTTAAGCCATGGTTTTCAAACCAAGTTGTATAGTCTGAGTCGATTTTTATGTGCCCTAGAAGATCTGCAGATATTTGGCACTGAAGCGTTACCTCTATTACAAATAAGAATTTCTTTAAATTATATAAATGACATAATAATACATAATCATGGTATACAAAATAGTTGTACCAAGATATATTTGAATGTTTCCGTAAGCTTTTTGTAAAGGATTATTGTCGGAAGAGAAAGTATTTTAATGACAGTTTTATCATAACTTCTATATAAAATTTCTGATGTATTAATATTTAATTGATTTTTACGTAAATAAATTATGAACAAAATTTCGTAACCAATAATAAATATCTTTACTCGACTGGTCGTTTTAATCATTTATGTCTCTATTTGGGTGAGTGAATTTGATCCACTATATTGACGCATGTCGCCTTCACTGTTGCAGGCTCGATGGCGCGCTCGTGCTTCCCTGCCGTGGCACTGCTCCGACTGGCGCTGCTGGCCGCCGTCTTCTTCATTCCTACTGCCGTGGCGCTGCCTGAAGCGACCGCGGATGCCGATGCAACATCTCCCGCAGCAGCCTCCGGGTCACTCGCAGGCGTCGCATCCCCGGCTGCTGCATCCGCCGCCAATGAGATTCTAGCGCGACTCGAGAATGAAGGCAGTGGCTTGCCCGAGGACGAGCTCGAGTTCTACAAGCGCCTCTACGACTTCGGCGTGGGAAAGCGAGCGTACAGCTACGTTTCCGAGTATAAGCGTCTTCCCGTTTACAACTTCGGTCTAGGTAAAAGGGGCGGCAAACAGTACGAATTTGGTTTGGGAAAGCGCACTTCTGGTCGCCAGTTTTCCTTCGGCTTGGGTAAGAGAACACCTTCTGAGGAAGAGGATTACTATTACCCCGATGAAGAGGAGGAAGAAGTAGCTGAGGATGATGGATTGGATGAAACCGATAGTGGAATTGATAAGCGAGATCGCTCGTACTCTTTTGGACTTGGAAAACGCACTCGACCTTTTGGCTTTGGGCTCGGGAAACGTGGCCGACAAATGTACAGTTTTGGATTGGGAAAGCGTGGTCAACAGATGTACGGTTTCGGACTCGGGAAACGCGGTGAAGGTCGAATGTACTCATTTGGTTTGGGGAAAAGGCCAAACTTCGACCGAACGGCCGGTAGTCGATTTAATTTCGGTCTTGGAAAGCGATCAGACCAGGAAACTACAGATGACCTACTGCGAGAGCTAAGCGAAGAGAAGCGAGTACCCGAGCACCGATTTGCTTTTGGACTGGGAAAGCGAGAGGTGTCTCCCAATGAGCTGGAAGCAGTGCGCGAAGAACAGGCGCAAGATCATCATGATGAGAAAGACCATCACGAACCCAATGACGCGGCTTCTAATGGCAAGCACGCAGTCAAGCGCAGTCTGCACTATGGTTTTGGCATCGGCAAAAGAACCAGCGATGCTTACGACTTGGATCTGGAACCGGAGGATGAAGAGAGGGAAGCCGTTAGTGAGGACTTCACGCGATTCATTCGCCGCCCCTACAGCTTCGGTCTCGGAAAGCGTGTGCCCTTGTACGACTTTGGCATTGGCAAACGCGCCGAATAGGCCGTCGTTCCACACACCCGAGCGCGCTGCGTAACTGTGTACAGTATATTATAAATAAATATTTATTTTAAAAAGTTTCATTCAGTGGATATATGGTGCTCTCCTTGCGTTCTTAAACTACAGAACCATCATACGACCCAAAGAAAATTCAAGAAAATAGGAAATATGAAATAAGATGTTGAAAGCCGTATGTTTCCTATCCTTTCTCCTCACATTTTTAGCGGATAAGATTTTCAATTGAGCTAAAGTTAACGAACCCATCTTACTCTCGTTAATTTATGGTCAACCTGGAATAAAATTGTATTTTACTTGCAGTTACAGAAAACTATCCACCGAATAATAGCGTATTACAAACAAAAATATACTTTTCAATCAGCATATAAAACTAAACAATGTATCGCAGATTAAAAATCTTTATTTGCGGTGATGTTGAAATATTTAGGGCCAACTACTAAATATAATTCCTCATGACAGTCTCAAAACAGTTTGTGTAACATTATTTACCTCTCATATCTTCGGTCAATTATATACCCCACTTACAGTACCTGTTCAGTTGTGTGAAAAATTGCAGGTCTTTAAACATGTATATGCAATAAATACTGAATTCAATCATTTATTTCAGTTGCAAAATATAGTGAGTACGTTACGCTTCAATATTCATAATATATATAATTGGATTAATTCAGTTCAAACTACAACACTTGGACTGATTTTTTACTTAAATATATATTTTTTGAAACTTATTTAAGGAACTATGGATTAAATAACATTCAAGTTTCGGAGTGAAAAAATCATTCGAAATGGGTTCAAGGACAGACTGAAGGATGTAGTCAGTTATTCATTTTGTTCTCCGTTATTTGCAATCCCATCAAATTGAAATGTAATATTTTGTTGCAAATAAAATCTTCCAGTCAAGAGTCTATTTTTATATACCTCTCCCAAATCACCCGTTCCTATGATAAAGCATTAATGAAATTTATTTATTCTATACATTTTCATATAAATAGAGAATATTTTTGAATTCAGATTACTTTTCACTCATAGAAATTGATATTACATGATGATTTTGAAAATGCAATGGTTTTAAATGACCGATGTATATTATGTTTCATCTTTCACGTTTTTTTCTTTTTTATGGGGGGGGGGGGCTTTACGGCTCGTCGACATCGAGGTCATTTGAGCCCTAAAAGTTTTGTACAGGTAGGGAAAATGCTGTTACGCACTAAGGAGAGCTAACATCACTCTCCTTGCGTGAGGGACACCCCGAATGACTCAACCATACCCACTAAAAACCCTCCTGAAATACAATATATCCGAACATAAAAAGGAGGGAAAAGAGTTTTAGTCTTTCACGTGGTCTTACGCACTTCGTATCCGCGTTTTTTTGACAGAAAATTTATTTTTAAAACATATAAAGTGTATGTAATATATGTGTTTTATTTTTATTTTATATATAGCCACGTAATAAATATAATGCAAGAACAGAGCAGTTAGTTTTCATATATCCAATTGCCATAAAAATATAAGAATAAAACTTTTTACAACCGTAAACTCCAGCAATAAATATGACGTATTTAAAAACTAATTTTACATACAACAATATACTTTAAAAAAATATATTGTTAAATTTTGTAACGCACTTTTACTCAAATTTGGTTACGATTGTTCTGAACTCTTAAAAATATCAGTTGACTGAAATTTCGAATAAAACGTATTTTATACATCTTTCAGTTGAGATTCCTACAGCTCATATTTTTTTTCACTACATACTAACATCACTAATACACATTACTACCGATATCATACAAATTATTATAAAACAATACATATTAAATTGATATTTATACTCAACTTAGTAACAATATAGTTTTTAAGAAGCAAATAATTTATTAAACGCCCATTCGAAAATTTTCCTTCCTATTGTAGAAAAATTATACATTCGTGTTAAATGCCAATTTATTTACCATATTCAATTTATGATTTCAGCCCAATTTATTTTACTTAAAACTGTTTCACAAAGTGAAACAATTATCTAAAGCAAAGCTGTTATACTCTTGCAAAAATTATACATTAACTAGAAATAGTTAAATGTTTGAGTTTTGAACTAGTTAAAATTTAGAAAACATTTAATAAAACTTCCAAGATATCGTAATAAACTTTCTTTCGCTACCGGTCAATAACTATGAAAACTAGATTACATTCAAGGATAATTTTTGATAACGTTTATTTCAATTGCATCGCCTACCACTTGAGCAAATAAACGAAAAATGAGAACAATTCGAAACGAGACTCAAATGGCATCGACCGTTACTCGTTGGGGAAACCTAGGCTGACGGGGAAACATGTCTAACAAGAGCAGAGAACCCCGATTGGGGTCTCGACAGACCCGCCGTAGAGAGGGCAACCTTTCTGACAGCGGGGGGTGCACAGTGTTCCACCACCTTGAATGCACTACTACCAGTACACGTACCCTGCTAGGTCCTATATGCCACTGGGCAAATGGAACGGATGTCCCGGACAGGTGGGAGAGGCAAGCGAGTTGCGCCTCGAGCCGTTACCCATCGAACGCTCGGTAATCCAGTAAGGTTTCTGGATTCCGTAACATGGGGAGAGGGTTTGTCCTCGAGCACAGCTAGGTGCATGAAGAGTAGTCCCTTAATTGGATCTACCTGGATACAGCAAGCAGCCATTTGGTGGACCACTGGACGAACGGACGAGACACACCACCCTCGTACCCAATCTCGGGTTCGCTCCTCGAGTAACAGATCGGATGCTGGGGATTTCACGAAGTGGTAGAGATTGAGTCATGATCATTGGGTGGTCACGGTCTTGGTCTCGGGTGTCACTCAGCACCTTAAAAGGAGTAGGCAGGGTTGGGACATTGAGCCCATAGGCTGTGGCACGGGTAGGAAGGTACGAACACCATTGGGTTGACGTTTACGATTTCCGATCGGTGAGCAGGACTGCTGCTCGGCTACTGTTAGCATATGTCAATAGGGATACGAAAGCTAGACGTGTCCCCGTCTACCAGTGCGCATACTGGTAGGTCACCTGTAGCCCAACACCCAGCCCAACCCGGGCGGGCAGGGTGGCCGCTAAGTCGGCAGCCTCCGACACGAGACGGACTTAGAGGGTGCTCTCGGGTTCATAGACTAGTCCCGAGATGTCACCGTAGATCTCACATAGAATGTCCCTTATAATAAAAGGTACGATTATATTTTACAAGAGTGCGAAATTATGTAAGAAAAGTGCTACCACAGTCTGTTAAGTAGTTCGTTTAATGAACTAAGGGGCCGGACTTGTGTGTAACACGAAAATTATGTATGAACAACAAATTATGTGTCGTTAAATACTGTGTAAATTTTCTTGGGGTGCGGACTATACAGTCAGGTTGCAGCGCAGTATTCACCTGCCGAGAAGACAATACTGGGTGCTGTGGTGTGAAAGGTATCGGTTTTGGCTCCCCATGATGTTGCAACCAGTTTGTGTAGTATGTTGTTTCGAGTACGGAGATTTGAAGCCAATTTAGTTAGATGAGTTCTGAAGCTTAGGGTTCTATCAAGCGTTATTCCAAGGTACTTATGTTGCGGGTTGTGTCGGAGAGTGACGTCATCAAGAGTTACTCTGGTAGTAGAGTGTGCCAGACTATTGTTTAAGTGGAAGCAGGAAGTTTCTGTTTTGGTTGTGCTGGGTATTGGTCTCCAATTCTTGAAATATTTTCCTAGTATCTTCAAGTCATCAGTTAGTGTGTTTCCCAGGTTGATTAGAATTTTATCTTGTGTGCCAAGAGCTAGGTCGTCCGCATATGCATATTTTCTGCTCACAGTTTCGGGTATGTCAGATATATAGTCATTAAACAACAGAGGGGCGAGGGCGGATTCTTGAGGGAGACCATTGTTTAACTTTCTTTTTGAGCTTTTTGTGTCACCGAAGATTACTTGTAGTTGCCTGTATGTTAGTAGATAATTTACTGAAGCAACTGTATCAGGACATTTTATGATATTTAGTAATTTGTAGAGTATGCCTCCTCGCCACACAGTACCAAATGCTGCCGTTAAGTCTACGAAAACTGCGCCAGGTTTATCCCGCTTTTCAAATTCATTGTCTATGTAGGTGGTCAGGGAAAGAACTTGTTCTTCGCAGCTGCGTTGGGGTCTGAAACCAGCTTGTTCTATGGGTAGTTCCTTTTGGATTTGAGGACTAATTCTGGCGTATATGAGATGCTCTAGTAGTTTGTAGCAACTGCTTAGAAGTGCAATTGGTCTGTAATTACTTGGGTTTTCATTGGATTTACCAGGTTTTAATAATGCTATAACTTTGCAAAGGATCATTTGATGAGGGATCTTCTTGGTCAGCTGTGTTTTGGAACAGAATTTTGTACGCCATTTTATTGTGTTTTGCCGCAGTGTATTAGGAAATCATTATGAAGACCGTCGAAACTTGGAGACTTTCCTGGTTGAAGTTGTTTAAGGGCTGCGGCCACTTCTTCGGTGAATGGGTTCTTTAAATCTGAAGTTGTAGAGCTGAATTTTTCCTTTAATTCTGCAAGTCTTTTCTTGAATTTTATTCTGTGAGATCTACCGTGGTTAGTTCTGGACACACTTATTATGTGGCCGGCTATTTGGTTTGCAGTCACTTGGTTGAGTTTTATGGCTGGAATAGCTGTGCCAAGTTTCCTTGGTGAACTCCAAGCTTTACGACTGGAGTGTTTGTAATCCATTGTCTGTACCATGATTTTCCTTTTCTCATGTCTTGCATCATCTAGGTTACGTATCAGTTCATCGGCTATCTCCGATTTACCACTCTTGATGTAATCTTTATATATAATCTCATTATTTTTAGGCCATCCTGGGATGTATGTTTTTCTGACACCTCTTGCAATGTTTTTCTTCGTTGTGGCAAATACGGCTCCCACAAAACGCTGGTAATGGGCGGGTTCAGGAGGTATTCATCGGATTACCTGATCCAAATCCTGGGAGAACTTGGGCCAATTTGTCTTCGCGAAATTCCACCTTGGTTTAGGATGTGAGTCAACAGTAGGTATTTGCAGGCCAATGTTTATGTGAATAAGGCGGTGTTGGGAACGTGGAACGTTACCAAGTACAGTGCGGGTTACAAAAAGTGGAGAGCTTTTTGAGTCGATCGAAACGAAGCTGATGTCCGGGTTTGATTCTGTGCCCCATCTAGCAGATTTGAAAGATGACAGGATTTTTGCGTCAAACACCTAGTAACGATTTTTTGCTTCATTCCAGTTTATAAGAAATGGGCCGTTGTCATCAATATTTGCATATATCCAATTTTAATGGTGGCTGTTAAAATCACCTGCATATATTGCGGGGGTGTGGAAGATCGGGAAGTATTTTATCAGTCCAATTTACTAACGGACGTTTGTATATATTTACTATTTTTAGTTGTGCGAAAGATATTACAATAATATATATGTTGTTGTTTGTACATGAAGTTAGAAGATTAACTCTCTTTAGATTATTTCTGGCGTATGTTGCAATACTGTATGTGTGATGAAAAGTAGCACCAATTATTGTATAGCCTGGTACCTTGCTTCTGGTCTTAAGTTTGTCAGCAATTTGGGTCTGTTGTTTGTCAGCAATTTGGGTCTGTTGAATCAGAGCTATGTCGATCTGGTTTCTTCTGAGAGTTTTTGGCAGTCATTCACCTTTAGCTCTGCTTAACCCTTCGATGTTCAGTTGACATATTCGAACTGAAAGTCCGAGTCTTACATTGTGGTTGCGATAGGAATCATTTTGCCATTTATGCATTATGCATAAGGTAGGTACGCTTTTCAAAATGGCCACGAGTCTGAAGGAAATTTGGCCGCCGATCTCCGAGGTTTACTCGAAGCGATTGCTCTTTGGCACCACCCCAAGGGGCACGTGTAGCTTAAGGTATGCCACGGACGCGAGCAGTCGTGCCCATTACAACAGTAACGGGACGCAATATTCAATTAAATTAAAAATAATATGATTGACTTCAATTATATTAATTAAAAATAATATTCAATTAAAAATAATATGATTGACCCGCATGTAAAATAGTAAAGAGAATGACGTGAAGTTTCAATGAAAAAGTCAGAGATTTGCATGGTTATTGTTAAAATCACTACATTGTTTAAGAAGTTTTGCAAATATTACTGGATTCATTTTAAAATTTTAAATCAATCAATTTGTTTATTTCATTTCTTTGCTGCTACATCTACAGATTTTTTTCCATTTCCGTACTATTGTAAGGTGATTTATTAATTAATGAAAACAATAATTACAACACTTGAAATATGTTTTTCATTAAAAAAATTCTCGCCGATTAAAGATCAATTTATCGTGTCTTGAAATACTTCGTTTCTTTTTTTAAGTCACTCATATTTCCACGAAAGTATTCGTTATTGTATGTTCTTACACATGATATCGAAGCAGTCACCGATGATGGGAACGTACGATTTTCCCCCCCATTACCGGTATACTCTGATATCGGTGTTGGCTCTTATTTCGTAGAATAAATAACTTTTCCACTATGCTGCCACACACTCGCCAAAAACCTTTCTGAAGAATAAAAATGAGTCAAAATATATCTAATTAAGATGTGTTAATGAAGGAATATTTTAACGTTGAAGCAAAAGTATTTTCGACCCTAAAGGTGGTCTTGGTCAGGCTGAAAAGCAATGAAACAAATAATGTAATACAGATATAAAAATTAAACACAACAGAAAGATTTTGCTTGAACAGAAAAAATATTACTACAATAACACATATTTATCAGATATTTTGGATATAGAATAATGGTGTCATCAAATCATATATGATGAGTAATGAGAACCCGTTTTGGGCGCTTATGGTTGCACAGAGGAAGTGGAGAGGAGGGTGCTGCTTCTCTTTGATCATGATCTCACCCCGAAACCCACATCTGGTGAGCTGCGGGCATCGAGGGACCTACTACGCTCTATGTGCCGCCTACATGACGTAAGTATTTATATGCAAGAATACTACTGAATTAATGCTTCTCCACAATCGGTTTTCTGATATATTCTGGTAGATCGATTGAAAGGACTATTCGTCAAAAATTGGTTTGATTTTAAAATTGCTTAATGTTCACAATTATTCACTTTAAATACATTTTTTTTTTTTTTGTGGGGCTTTAGGGCTCGTCAACATCAAAGGTCA
>NNCF01136957.1:0-20796 GCA_002313205.1 Laupala kohalensis
GTAACTGCATTTTCCCTACCTGTACAAGTTTTTCGGGCTCCAATGACCTTTGATGTCGACATGAGCCGTAAAGCCCCACAAAAAAGTTTCCAATTTTCCAATTCTCGTGTTTGAGATGATTGACACCATGTCTGATCTTTTGGTATGGAATACATTTCACACGGTAAAGTCACTATCGTTTCTTACTTGATGCTGATAAATCAATCAGACCTGTGTATCCCTTTTTTAAATCTATCCGGCAGCTTTTGTGAGTCGCAGAAAGCTATGACTGTCCCAATGCACCGCATTGTATGACGCACTACCACTTTAGTTTTAATTCTACTAGAGGTTCTTTAACATAAATGTGTCATTTGCTGGATTGTGTTGGTAAAAATATTATTGTATTGTATTTTTTGTTAAATTACATTTTTAGTAATGGTTGGGATTTATGTAATATCTCTCTGATTAGATAGTTTTGAAGATCTTCCTTACCAATGAGGAGAGACAAGTTGAAGAATCTTATGGACTTGTAGTGAGATATCTTCCTCCCTCGTGAACGTTGCATTCGATAGTTCCGGGGGAGAGAGATATCTCTCTACGTGCCCGTTTTCTTCTTGACTTCAGAAATGTATTTTTATTTTAAGATTGCTTACTGAAGAAAACCCCCCAGGGGGCTTACATCTGGTAAGTACGTGTTTGGCGAAAACGGGGCCCCGAGCAGAGTCTGGCATTTCTTCCAATTACTTGTGAGATGCTCCTTTTTATCTATACTGACCTCCCTTGGTCACCTCTTGTTCCTTTCGATCCCGACGCTATTAGAGCTAGTATATCTTTTATTTTCCTCTTCTTCTCTTTCCTTTATTTCTTTTTCTTTTCTTCCCCCTAGGGGGCTTACGTCTGGTAGGGGCGTGTTTGGCGAATACGGGATTGAGCTGAGTCTGGCATTGCTTCAACTTGCTTGTACTGGGTTCCTTTCTTTCTCTTTTCTGACCTTTTTTGGTCGCCTCTTTTTCTTTTCGATCCCAACACTATTGGAGCTAGGGTATCTTCCATTTTCCCCTTCTTCCCTTTCTTCTCCTCCTTCTTTCCCCCGCAGGGAACTCAGTTTCGAGTGAGTATGGTCTTGGCGAACCCACGGCCCCGAGCTGGGGACTGGTATTGCGCCACCAGTCCTCGGACACCATAAGCTTTGGACATGCTTCAGCGACCANAAGGGCGGAGATCTTGCCTTCTCTGGCCGGGTCACGAGAAAGGATTAAACCTCTAAAAAACCCCTCAACCTCAAGGTGTGTTACGCGCCGATAAGGTAAATGAGTGTTGAGGAAAAACACTCACTAGCGGACAACCTCTGGGGCATCTGACGCACCTCAGTTGAGCAAGGCTTAGTGACATGATGCGGGGGCTCCACGTCTCCGGACACTTGCTTCCTCCGCACTCGTGGGACACAATGACAGATAAATCGATAACCCTGCCTTGCGAAGTGGGCGAGACGCAGAGTAAGTATTACGCCTCAGGATCTTCGAAGCAGCCGAAGGTTGCCAGCCCTCCCGCTTCACAAGATACAAAGGAAAAGTTACAGAGCATTCCTTGCAAGAATTTTTTTATCATAATGAAAAGAAAGAAAGGAACTTTGGAAAAAGTTTCTCCCTTTTACATTTACAAAGGACTTCATGGAATATGTTCTACATTGAAGAATATCAAAAAGTTACGGAATGGTAACATGTTGTTATAAACCAACTTCAACTATCAGGTCCTAACACTGTTAAAGTGTGATTTGTTGGGAGAGTCCCCTGTAACGTGCGAGCTTGAAGGGATATTATGGATATGTCAACTGAAAACCTAGTTGCGGAATTGGAGGCTGACCACTTAGTTGAGGTCAGACAGATGATGAGGAAGGTAAATGGTGTTCTGGAGAATACCAGATTTTTCATCGTGACATTTGACTGTCCCCAACTATCAAAGGACATTAAAGCTGGATGGCCTAACCTGCCGGTGCGACCCTTTGTTCCAAATCCTCTGCGCTCTTTCAAGTTCTATAGGTTTGGACATACAACATCTTGTAAGGGCCGTGAAACATGAGGTAATGCGGGAAGGAAACACACGAACCCGGTGTTTCATGCCCGGGGCCTGCTGAGTGTATTAATTGCACAAAAAGCCACCCGGTGTGGAGCAGGGAGTTTGTCGCCTTCCTCGAAGAGAAAAAAATACTAGAGATCAAGATTACGGAGAAGATCCCATACGGTGATGCTCGGAAGAAATACGGGGTTTTATACCCTGTATTCTCTACCAGTTACTTCACCGCAGCCAAGACTCCTGTAATCAAAAAGAGCGTGTCAATCCAGGCCGATTTCACTGACGTGTCTACGACGTCGTGCTCATGCCAGTGCAAATGCGGCAAGAGAAATATCCAAGAAACCCCAGTCAAACCCAAGACTTTCTGCACTCCCCGTCCATCTAATACAGAGACAAAGACCAGCGATGTTCCACATATTTCTTCCAATATTAAACAAAGAAAAACCAAGCAAGGTTCCAAGGCTAAATCCCTGAACCTTGTTGACTTCATAAATTCATACCAAACAACATCCAAGAAGTCCGGGAGACGAATGAAGAATGTCTCTGTTCTTCCTACCTCTGTGTCGTAATGTGCATTGTCCGACGGTGACGCGGAAATGCACATTAGAGAGCCTGACCCTGGAGGTTCCAAAAAGTAATAGCTGCCGTACTTCAGTGGAACCTTAATGGTTATAGAACTCAACGTGAAAAATTACTCTTATCGCGTCGTACCAATCTGTATTTGCCTACAAGAGACACACCTTTCACCAGAACACTCTCCCTCTCTGCGAGGATACCGCAGCTACAGATATGACGACACCACGGGAGATCGAGCAAGAGGTCGAGTTGCCGTGTTTGTTAGAAACACAATCCTCTGCTCACCTGTTCTTCTACAGTCTCAAATTCAGGATACAGCAGTCAAAATTCAGAGCGTGCCAGCCATGACGGTGTGTTCAATCTATCTTCCTCCGACACGAGATTTCTCGGAGACTTCCCTCAAGAATTTAAATCACCACCTCCCTCGACCATTCCTCCTCCTTGGAGATTTCAACGCCCGCAGCGTACTGTGGGGTTCGACGAGCTATTGCCCCAGGCGCCGACTGCTGAATTGTCTCTTTGAGCGGGAAGATTTATGTATACTGAACACCAGGGAGATGACACACTTCGCATTTGCCACCGGGTCTTGGACTGCTATAGACATGTCAATTTGATGTACTGAAGTGGCTGATATCTTTCAATGGAAGGTAGAAGATGATCTGCATGGTAGCGACCATCATCCTATCTGGTTGTCCGTACAGGATCGTGTGACTATTCCCGAAAGCAAGCCACAGAAATGGATTCTCAGTAAGGCTAATTGGACACAGTACCGTTCCCTGTCTGTCTTCAGAGAAACGGGTAGTGTCCAAGAGAGGGTGACCATCTGACCCATGTGATTCATCACGCCGCTTAAGAATGCATTCCGAAAACATCCATTTTCCGTAAAGAACTCATGTTCCACGGAACGACGCATGTCGGTCTGCCATTCGGGCAAGACGAAGAGCATTGCAGAGATATAGGGCTATTCCATTTCCGGAAAGCCTCGCCGATATCGGAATGCTAGAGCAAAGTCGCGCAGAACTATCAAAGAATCCAGATCCACCTCCTGGAAAGAGTTTCTAAGCAACATTAAGAGAACAACATCGTCCACTAAAGTATGGGAGTCAATCCGAAATATATCTGGACGGTATTCTCGAGTCCCAATATCTGGACTCAATTATCAGGGTCGGATTTTCACCAAGAACAGAGAAATGG
This sequence comes from Laupala kohalensis, assembly GCA_002313205.1. Lineage (NCBI taxonomy): Eukaryota > Metazoa > Arthropoda > Insecta > Orthoptera > Trigonidiidae > Laupala > Laupala kohalensis. The sequence goes on from NNCF01136957.1 coordinate 3,823, forward strand.
CAACAGCAATGGCTGAATGTTTTGTTGACTTAACATCTACAGCAATCATCGATCCTGATTTCGCGAGAAAAAGGGAAACAGCAGAGAGCATATCTTTTGACTTTTGTTCCTCCAACTGCGAATTCTACAACTCTTCCTTCGCTATGTGGGAACTTCAGTCAGCTCTAGCGACAGTCCACAACACTGCTCCTGGCCCTGATTCAATTCATTATGAAATGCTGTGACAGCTCAGTCTCGAATCAAAAGAATACCTTCTGGATATTTTTATTCTATCATGGTCCGAGGGAGTAATCCCTAATTCCTGGAAGGAAGCAACGATTATCCCTTTATTAAAACCAGGTAAGGACAAAACGAACATTAGTAGTTATCGAAGCATTGCCTTGACGAGTTGCCTCGGTAAAACTCTGGAGAGAATTATGAACCGACGTCTCGTCTGGTATCTATATGCGCACACCTAATGTTTTACACCAAGGTTTTAGTAAGTCTCCTCCTCGGGCTTTGCACCAGCCGAAGATTATATTCAATCTTCTGCATCATGACAAATAGAACACTCCATCCCCCAGGGGGCTTATATATAGTAAGTACGTGTTTGGCGGACAATTTCTAAAGATTATATTTTCTTATTACATAAACGAACTTTTCATTGTTCGTTTCTGTAATTAGAAAATATAATCTTTGGAAATTGTTTTCCTTTTTTTGTGATATAATGTATTGGTATTATGTTTTCTTTTCTTTCATCTTTGTATTTAGATATTTGTTGAATTCAGGAGGATTTTTTAGTGGGTATAGTCGAGATATTCAGCGAGTCGCACACACGGGGAAGAGTCACTACGGTTCTTCTCTAAGGTGCGAAACTGTATTTTTCCCTACTTGCATGGGCTCTAATCATCTCGATGTTGACGAACCCTAAAGCCCCATTAAGAAAAAAGGACTCTTCAACTCCGATGTTGAGGGTATACTTTCACCTAATCCTCGACGATCACCGGGTTCATATCCCTGTGTTTACCAACGGGTCGAAGCAAGCTGATGGTTTCGGCTGCTCTGTGGTTTTTCCCCGTGAGACCTGTGGCTACCTTCGAGGCGACTTCTGCAGTGTGTACACTGCTGAGTGCTACTCCATATTGCGAGCATTGCGATCAACAAAGTGCTCCGGCGGATCACATTTCCTGATTTGTTCTGATTCGCTGAGTGCCCTTTTAGCAATCCAGATCATGTATCTATTTGATAAGCTGATCCAGAACATCCAGGATGTACTTTGCTCACTCGAAAGTGATGGAAAGACCATATTGTTTTGCTGGGTTTCCGGACACGTGGGTATCAGAGGAAATGAGGAAGCAGACGATTCCGCAAAGACGGCATGTCTCAAGAATCGCGTGGATTTCTCCACGATTCCAAAACGAGATCTTCTAAATTCCGTCAAGATAAGGATTCTGAGTGAATGGAGCAATGAGTGGTTAGCTGTTGAAAGGAATAAGCTCCGACTTATCAAATCTTCTGGTACGTTATGGAGCAGTTCCTGTAGGCCAGCCCAGCGCGACGATGTCTTGCTGACCCGCACATAGCACATTGTCCTCTCACTCATAGGTATCTCTGTCTACTTGATGATGAACCCGTTTGTGAGGAGTGTAGCTGTTCTCTGACAGTGCGTCACCTACTAACTGATTGCAGAAGATACTCGAGTATACGGAGACAAATTGGTTTGGCTGCAGATTTACCAACATTTCTCGGAAATGAAAGGGTTAATGTTAATGAACTACTGAATTTTATGAGCAGATCGGGGCTTCTCCTACAAGTTCCCGGGAGAGTTTAAAATTTGCATTCCCTTTTCATTTTTACTGTCTTCTTTGTTTTTATCGTTCGTTTCTGTAAATCAAAAATATAATCTTTAGAAATAGTTTTTCCTTTTTGTGATATAATGTATTGGTATTCTGTTTTTTTTCTTTTATCTTTGTATTTAGATATTTGTTGATTTCAGGAGGGTTTTTTAATGGGTATGGTCGAGATATTCGTCGAGTCCCACACACGGGGAAGAGTCATTACGGCTCTTCTCTATGGTGCGAAACTGCATTTTTCCCTACTTGCATGGGCTCTAATGACTTTGATGTTGACGAGCCCTAAAGCCACAAGCAAAAAAAAAACCTATTAACTGATTTCAGAAGATACTCGTGTATACGGAGACAAAATGGTTTTGCTGCAGATTTACCAACAATTCTCGGAAATGAAACGGTTAATGTTAATGAACTACTGAATTTTATGAGTAGATCGGGGCTCCTCCCACAAGTTCTCGGGAGGATTTTAAATTTGCTTTCCTTTTTCATCTTTTATGTTTTCTTGTCTTTCATGATTTGTTTCTGTAATTAGAAAATATAATATTTAGAATTTCGTTTTTCAATGATATAATGTTTAAGTTAACTCCTTTTTTTCTTTCATCTTTGTATTTAGATATTTGATGAATTCGGGAGGGTTTTTAGTGGGTATGGTCGAGATATTCGGCGAATCCCACACACGGGGAGGAGTTACTAGACTTATCTGTATGGTTCGAAACTGCTTTTTTCCCCACCTGCATGGGCTCTAATGACGTTGACGAGCCCTTAAGGCCCCACAAAAAGTAATATAAATCTCATTTGACAGGTATTACATATTCACTTATGTGACATTAGACATAAATACGATTGACAGATCGTGTCACGCACGAAAACTAAGTTTACCGCAAGAACAAGCGAGACGTCGCTCAAGGAGTTCGAACCAAGTACGAAAATCTTCTTTCTTCTTGTAATTTACTGTAATCTTGCAGTGTGTAACAGTTTTTGATTGGTTGGTTATTAATGGATTTATTCACTTGTCAACAAGTTACTAAGAATTTATCAATGTAGCAAAACACTCACAAGTTTGTTCGAGAATATTCTGGAATGGTTGTTTTAATTGTTATTTACTATAAATTGTTTTATTTTTATTATTACTTAGTTACGTAATTTTACTTAGTTTTTATATGTAACTTAGCTACACCTATTTTCCCGTGTGTTTGTGTTCTTTGACAGTCCCTACTTGCATGAGCTTTAATGACCTCGATGTTGACGAGCCCTAAAGCCCCATTAAAAAAAATAAGAGCTCTGCAAGTACTTGATATTGGCACTCGACCCCCCCAGGGGACACTCATCTAGTAAGTACGTGTTTGGCGAACACGTGGCCTCGAGCTGAGTCTGGCATTGCTTCACTTGTGCTAAAATCGTTCCTTTTTCTTTCGTGACCTACCTTGGTCGCCTCTTTCTTTTCGATACCGACGCTATTAAGGCTAAAGTATCTTTCATTTTCCTCATTTTTTTCATGCCTCTCATTTTTTGTTCAAATTTTTAATTTTGTTTCCCTTTTTCTTTGTCCCCCCTTATTCCCCCCCTTCGATTGATGTTTTGATATTTGGTTTTGAGATATGTTTCGGTATGTTGTAATTCAGGAGGGTTTTTAGTGGGTATGGTTGAGTCCCACTCGGGGGGAAAGTCATGTTGGCACTCGTTAGCGCGTAACTGCATTTTCCCTACCTATACAAGTTTTTAGGGCTTCAATGACCTTTGATGTCGACGTGAGCCGTAAAGCCCCACAAAAAAGGCACTCGATAGAGATGTGGTCAGCATGTAGCTCCGACTGGTTTGACTCAAGGATAAACCCTTGTATTCATTCTACAGCATGCTGAGTAGACCTGGAAGTCGAAGTGTGATGACAAATCCCCACCTACCTGGGGATGGAAGTCTGGCCTCACACAACTCAGCGTTTCACCTACTTAGCCAAGGTGAGTCTCTAGTCCGCATAAAAACCTTAATAAAATGGGGAATGTCATTTCCAATAATTTATCCCATGACGCCAATTATGTCATTTAATTTGGTGACAATTTTTAAGTTCGATAAATTTGCCAGATCTATTGAGATGTCTAAATGCTTCACAAAAAATTATTATTTATATAACCTTTTTTAATATTAAGTTTATATTCCTGGAAACAACGCAATTTAAACTTCGAACTTCTATATAGTGAATATCCTAAATGGTAAGATATCTTTTTCAGAAAGCAAAAATCTGGTATGAACGAAAAACCTGTAAATTATAAGTAATATTACTAGAGAAATTCGAAAATAAAGAAATATGTCTCAACCCATTGCCATACGTCGAATTTTTGTTTAGACGATATTGTCGTGAGGAGGGAAGAAGTTACTATGCTTCTAGGAGATGAACCTTACATTCACTCCATTTGTCGTGAATGAGGAGTGGGTGACTTAGATTTCCTTGTAATGGCACCCTGCCTGGGCAACAACTGCCAAAGCGAGAGGGAGGTCGTGGTTTCCCCGACTCCTGACTAGGAAGGGCGCTTAATCTAGGAGTTATCCCTACTTATACGTTTAGCGAAGGATGTGAGGGAGCAAAGTAATTGGGATATGGCAACTCCAGTTATGGCAACAGCAGTTTATTGTAACTTCTACGTGCACTTATATAATGACTCCAGAGCGACAACTACATGCTCCTACTTGAGCTGTGCCCCGCACTAGTGACTGGATCGATACCTCCATTCTGACGGATTACCAACGCGAAGTAATGAGTACCGTGACAACAGACGGATGGACCGAAAGTCCAGGGTTAGGAGACAGTCAGGCCCGCGAGGTCTAGCCGAACTAACCAAGGTGTAGAGATGCGTCCGAGACCCGTGGGTATTAGCCGAACACGGGAGGAGAGAGTGTACTCAGGACCGTGAGGTCAAACGAAAAGTACTATTGAAAGGAATTGTACTGAGGGACGTGAGGTCAAAGCCAGTTCAATGAGAAGAAATTGTACTCAGGGCCGTGAGGTCTACGCCGAATACAGATAGGGAGGAAGAATGAACACGCGAGTGACAGCCGTTCTACCCCGAAAGCTACTAGCGGTGGCTTATATAATCCTATATTGTCGGGTCACCAGTCTAAATGAGGCGCGTCTCATTCGCTTGGCCACGCGTGTGCCACTGCCTGCGTCCACGCGAAAATATTCAACTCAGAATATGGACCTACCAAATACTTCGCCATCAAATTACACCTTACCCATGCAGTATGACTTATTTGCATTTGAGAACAGAATTATTTAAATCAACTTTATATTTTTTCTATTGTAGACACGCATTGCGAAGATATTAGTAAGGAATAGGAAGCTGATCACGCAGTAGAGGTCATCAGAACATAAGGAAGGTTGGTGGTGTTCCTGAGAAGACTTTATTCTTTATCATGACTTTTGACTGTCCTACGTTACCCAAAGATTTAAATGCTAGATGGCTAAATCTGCAAGTGCGACCCTATATTCCCAATCCACTGCTGTTTTAAGCACCAGAGATGTGAACACTCGACGACATCGTGTAAAGGCCGTGACACTTGCGGTAAAACCTGGAAGGAGCCATACGAACCCGGTTTCTTATGCCTGACTCCTTGTAAGAGCACTAATTGCTGAGGTAGTCACAGTATGGAGCCCGGAGTGCGTCGCTTGAGAAAAGGAAAAGATAAAATTTAAGACAACCGAGAAGATACCGTACGGCATGGTCCTCTTCCTCCATCCTTGGTCTCAATGTGAATGGATATCTAGAAACTTCAGCCGAAGTAATCGCAAAGGAATTTGCATCGCACTACGAAAGAGTCTCAAACTCCTCTGTCATTTCTCCAACGTTTCATCAACGGAAAGCTCGCGGCGGAAAAGTGTTGCTTCGATTTCTCCAGTTGCAGAGACGAGGAATATGTTGACCGATTTCTCTGACACGCTGCGTTTGCAAGTTGTTAGAAAGAATGATCAAACGTCGCCTTGTTTGGTCTCTGGAATCGCGAAACCTTCTAACGAATATCCAATGTGGCTTTAGTAAACAGCGGTCAACGCTAATTTACCTTGTTGCGTTGTCATCCACCATCACATCAGCGTTTGTATTAAGGGAACACTTGGTGGCAATCTTTTTTGACTTGGACAAAGCTTATGACACAACCTGGAGGTATGGAATCTTACGCACATTGCACTCATGAGGATTACGAGGCTGTTTTCCTCTGTTCATGGAGAGTTACCTATCTCAACGCTCTTTCCGCGTCCGCCTTCGTAGTTATTTATCATCGAATCATCCTTTGGAAAACGGTGTTCCACACGGATGAATCTTAAGCAACACTCTCTTTGCCGTAGCAATAAATAGCATTGCGTCACTGGTTCGAGGACCGGTACATATGTTGACGACTTCGCCATATATTGTTCGTCTAGCAGCATCTCTGTCATCGAGAGGCAACTGCAATTGGTTTTAAACCGTTTACACGAGTGGAGCATGTCTACCGACTTTAGTTTCTCTCTATCCAAGTCATGCTGTATGGATTTCTGTAGGATATATCATCTCCATAATGATCCAGATCTTTTTCTTGGGGGCTAACGTCTTCCTTTCGTTGACTCCGCAAAATTCCTGGGACTCACATTCGACCGCACACTTACTTGGCGCAGTCACATCCGGAAACTAAAATCCCGTTGTAATTCTTCCCGAAACCTCCTTCGTTGCGTAAGCGCATCATCATGGGGCGGAGACCGCACTTGCCTTCTTTGAAGTCTCATTCGGTCTGTATTAGATTAAGGCAGCATTGTATACGCCTCCGCATCACCGTCGAAACTCAGGACACTTAACAGTATCCATCATGGAGGAGTCCGCATTGCAACTGGTGTTATCCGCACCAGTCGGATAGAATGTTTATTAGTGAACGCTGGCGAACCATCTCTTAAGAAGAGAAGTGATATTCTACTTGGATCTTATGTAGTGACGCTGATGGGAGTTTCATATCACCCCACTTGTCAAAACCTACATTCCCCAAAATTTATTTCTTCTTACGCTGCAAGACTTTCGTCACACCGTCCAGCGCGTGTTCGTTTTAAACAACTGCTAGAGGAAAACGTCATCACACTACCTCCAGTGAAATACCCACACTCTCTCACACCGCCTTGGTCCTTCGTGCAACCAACCATCGACTTTCGGCTGTCTCAACTTTCATAGCAAGGCACTCCAGCTGTTGTGTATCAATAGCACTTTGGGAACTAAAAAACCTCTATTTGGATCATATGTTCATATACACTGATGGCTCAGCAATGAATAATTCCGTTAGTAATGCTTTCTACAGCCATAGTGCCACCTATACTTTTCGCCTCCGTTCCTTTTGCAGTGTGTACACTGCTGAAAAATTTGCAATCCTTGAAGCGCTGAAGTTCATTCAGCTATCGACGTGTGGTTCTCTGCAGTGACTCTGTTAGTGCTCTGTGGTCAATGTCTGCACTGTTCACTTCTGACACTCTTACGCTGACAATTCAAAATTTGGTAAGCCATCTAGTCTCTAAAAATTTTGAAATAGTTTTTTGTTGGATTCCTGGGTACGTGGGTATCATGGGTAATGAAGCTGATGAGACAACGAAGCGGGGAACACAGACGACACTCCTTGACTTTTCATTCGTTTCTACGTCATATTCAAAGGTTGCAATAAGATTGTCTCTTCTTGGGACATGGGAAACCGAATGGCAATGTCACGCCGTCAAGTTGAGGAAGGTAAAAGACTCCGTTAAGACCTGGGTGTCATCGTCCTGTGCGAACAATTGTGAAGAAGTAATCCTTACGCGCCTTCGTGTTGGCCACTGCTATCTTACCTATGGTTATCTCTTTCGCGGTGAGCCTTCCTCCGTCTGTGAAACTTGTAACACAACACTTTCCGTGAAACACTTCTGGAGTGTCTTAAATATAGTACCAGCCGACGGCGACACAATCTACTGAACAGTTTGAACGTTATGCTGGGACAAAATGAACCGATTTTAATGCGTCTTCCGATTCGTTCAGAAATGTGGCCTCTGGAATAGTATCTGATCTCTCTTCGTATGTCATTATTCAAATCCATAATCAAATTGGGGCTCCTCCCACCAGTTGTCGGGAGGGTTTGGATTTATAACCTATTCTCCCCTTTGTTTTGAATTTATATTTTCTCTCTATCTCGAAAATTACCCTTATCTTTATTTTAGGTTATATAATTTTTTCGGTATATTTTTCCTATTTTGTACATGTTTGAGTATATTGTAATGAAGCAAGGTATATTGTGGGTATGTTCGAGTCATTCGGCGAGTCCCTCACGCGGGGAGAGATGTTGGCTCTCCTTAGTGCATAACAGCTTTCTCCCTACGTGTACAAATATTCTTTCCCTAAATTTCTTTTCGATTTTTATAATGTTTTAGAAATTTTCTTGTTTATTTTTCCTCGTTTTTAATTTTTTTTGTTATATTGTAACTCAGGAGGATTTTTAGTGGGTATGGTTGAGTCATTCGGCGAGTTTCGCTCGCGGGTGAGAGTCATTTTGACTTTCTTTAGTGCGTTAGTGAATTTTCCCTGCATGTAAAAAAATTTAGGGCTCTAATGACCTGGATGTCGGCGAGCCGTAATGCCACACAAAATAATACCGTACGGTGAAGCACGGAAGAAATGCATATCAGAAATATCCCCGTATTTTTTACCAGTTATTCCGCTGCAGCAACGTCTCCTGTAATAAAGAAGAACATTTCTGTCCAGACAAATTTCACTGACGTGCCTACGACAATGTCGTGCACATGCCAATGCAAATGTCGAAAGACAGGTCTTCAAGCTGTTCCCGTAAAGCCAACAACTCCAGCCACATCCTGTCCATTAACTTCACAAAAAAAGTACAGCAGTGTAACACGTACCCCAGAAAGTACCAAGCAACAGACGAAGAAAAAAAGGGTTCCCAGGTTAAACACCAGAGCTTTGTCGCTTTTTTTAAAAACAACAACACCATCCAACAGGTAGAGACGTAAAAAGAACGATTTGTGTATTATTGAGTAAATACTCAACAGAAATTTGCCGGCGAAGTGAGTCGGTCCGCGTCCTGACGATGGGATACATAGAAGGCTCTGAAATATTTCTTTTCTTCCACATTTCTTTCCTCCTATATTCCTTGTTTGTCATTTTTATTGCTTTTATCTTTTGTACCTCCTTTATCTGTGTGCTGAACGCTCACCCACGTGTTCACCGTGCATGGCGACCCGTGTCAAAGGGTTGAGAATAATTGGGAGTTGAGGAACGTCTGCGTGCATTCTGAAGATGCGCCACAATAGGCTCGCTTTAGCCTCGGCGTCTACTAGACGTTCGATCGGGGGTAACCCACACCGACCACACGGCTCGGACTAGGTTTTTGACAGAACTTCAAGGTGAAAGTAGGCGCGCAGGTGGTCCTTCCCGCTGGTGGGCGGCGTTGGAGCAACCCTGCTTAAAGAACCCTGCGTGTCCCCGCTATATCCCCGTGTCAACCCTGGCACCCCAGTGGGGTGTTCCCTTGTTGGACTCTGTGGTAGGTGGGGAACATGGGGATTAAATTTAAATCAAATACACATGGAAACTAATTCCCTTCCAACCTGTCCCTTTCTTGTCGCTCCCTCCCCTTTTGCCCTTTATTTCTAGGAGGCGACTTGTTGGTGAAACTGTTTATTACAACAGTTTTTTTTGTAAAGACAGCGACAGCCAACAAAGCCCCGCTTCCTTGTTTACAAGAAGGAAAGACTTCTAAGTCCGTAAGAGTCTGTCGTCTTTCTAAGGCGATTGATGAAGTAATTGGAAAATTATAGTCTGCCGTGCGCAAGCGGAATGGAGATATTGTGTTGGAAGCCCGTACAGACAAACAGATAGAGACCATTTTGGCTTGAAATGAAATTTTAGGCCTTAAAATAAAGACGTCTATCCACCCTAGCCTGAACACGTGAAAAGAAGTCAACCACGACGACTTTGCACAAGAGTCTGAAGAAGATCTCAATGCCTTTTTTGAGCCCGAAGGCGTCGTAAATATCCATAGGATCAAGAGAAGGGTTTTGGGAAAGTTAGTCACCACTTTCACACTAATCCTCACCTTCGATCGTCCCTTCCAAAGATTATTTCTTCTAGTTTCATCACCTTGCTTGTTCGCCAGTATGTGCCGAACCCACTGCGGTGGTTTATGTGTCACAAGTTCGGTCTTTCTTCCGATCGACGCAATTCGTCCTGCGAAGTTTGCGTGACTTGTGGTCAGCCAGCACATGAGTCGTCACCTTGCTCGTTGCCTTCGTGCTGCGCGAATTGTAAGGAGAGTCACCTCTCTAATTCAAGCGCAAAGTATTTGTAATTCAGGATGATTTGCGGTGGGTATGGTCGAGTCAGTCGGTGAGTCCTACACGCGGGGAGAGACAAGTTGGCTCTCCTTAGTGCGTGACTACATTTTCCCTACCTGTACAAAATTTTATGGCTTTAATGACCTCGATGACGGCGAGCAGTAAAGACCCACCAAAAAAATGCCAAGAACAATTTCTGAATTTATAGTATGACATTACATTTCTCGTAATTTTGGAATTTGTTTGTTTAGGAGATGATGTGATGTCCTTCTTCAATGCTCACACTTTACACAAAGGTATAAAAATGTTGGGATTTTGATGATTATTCACAGCATCATAATCTTTTGTTCTTGGAAGCAATTTTGAGAGGAAGTAACCTACAGTGTAAAAAATTGAAACTATGACATCGGGTTTTTCGGATTTTCAGTTGTCTCGGTAAACTATACTTTTTACATAGGTTTTTGTACGCAAATTTAAAAATTTGATAGTCAAACTATAATGTTTTCTATAATGGTAATTTTATTGTTTTATTTTCGAATATCAACCTAAACAAAGTACCATATCATCAGTCTTTATCATATTCATCTGTTTTATACAATGCATATTAAGAGGTATCAAAAATTCATTCCTGTTTTGCTGCATTTGTTAATCAGAGAGGAAGTATTTGTGATAGCTTGTCTTTTTTCATGTGAATATTTTTATTTATGTATTGATTAATGTGATTATTCATGATTTACATCACGATAAATCAAATGAGGCATACAATACAATATATTTAGAATAATTTTAGTTTTTTATATAATTTAATTTAAGTACTTTTCTTTCTTAAGGCAATGAGACATCCGCGCAGTCATCGTTATCTCTTGTTACTTGATGATGAACCCGTTTGTGAGGAGTGTAGCTCTTCTCTGACACTGCCTCACCTACTAACTAATTGCAGAAGATGCACAAGAATACAAAATACAGATATCCAATTGCAGAAAATACAGAGACAAATTGGTCTGGTGGCAGATATACCAAGAATTTCTGGAAATGAAACGGATGATGTAATTATACTATTGAGTTTTATAAGTAAATCGGGGCTCTTTCTTCAATTTCTCGGGAGAGTTTATATTTGCTTTCTTCTTTCTTCTTCCCTTTTTTCTTCTTTGTTCCCGTAGTTTGAAAAATATAATTTTCAGAATTTATTTTATTTTCAATGTAATGTATTGGGCAACTGTGTTCTTTTCTTTCTTCTCATCTTGTTGAATTCAGGAGCGTTATTTTAGAGGATATATTCGGCAAATCCTTCACACGGGGAATAGTCACTACGGGTGTTCCCTACGTTGCGAATCTGCATTTTTACCCCCACCTGCAGGGGCTCTAATGACATTGACGAGTCCTAAAGCTCCCGCATTCAAATTTTTTTTTTAAAAGGTCGATTTAAATAAATTTCCAGTTCATTGTGTTTTAAACAATTGAGCTGTTTTATCCTATTCGCATTATGAGGTATCATGAATTCTTTCCTCTATGTTGCATTTGTTATTCAGAGTATTTGCAATAGCTTGTCTTGCGCACTATCGTTTTTATTTGTAATTTTTTTCACTTTAGATGGTTTATTAATGTGATTATTGAAGAGATTCAGATGACGCGAAAATAAATGAGGCTTACACTACACATTTTGAATATTTTTAGTTTTCTATAAAATTAGCTTCAATTTTTCGTTAGTATTTAAATGTCTTATAGTACTAAAAAAGCTTTTGATAATTCATTCTGACAGTTTTATTGATTCTCTCCACCGTAATTGTATGAGTGTGAAATACTTTTATTTCTTCTAAGGTGTCCGAATATCAGTGAGTTGTACTTGTGTTTTACGTTTGACTTGTATTAAACATCTGAACCACAGTGATCAATATACGCGAGAATTTATGTTATGAGATTGCGGTGTTATTGTTTACATTTTCGTTGTATTTAATTGTTTTTTAGTGCCTGTCTTTTCTCACGCACGACCCATCGTAGGAGTGAAGCACCAAATCAGGCAAAAGTGGGAGCAATTTCATGTTCTCCTGACATCTCTTGTTTTTACTTCTTTCAACATTTTTCTCTTTCTCGAGTTTTGTAAAATGGCGTTGATGTGTCCAATGCAAATAGTAGTGAGACGGTTACAGTAAATCTAGGTAAAAAATATACATATTCATATAATAGAAGTTTTAAGGCTTCAGAAAAAGAAATTAAAATGGGATTGATTTGTATGTGATTATCTGATCCGAATTACGGAAAGTGGCAGACATTTTCCAACTGTTAAATTAATATTCAGAGGGACGATGATTGCCACTGTCTGTTTTACGGACTTTCTTCTTCCATGTTATAGAGGTTTTACTGGTTTAAAAAAATATTTCTAATACATATTTTTAATTATGTTTTTATTATTTTATATTTCTACATTTCATCGTTAAAAATAGTTGAAAACATCGTATGAACAAGAGAAGTACAATTAACTAATTTTCTCTCCGGAAGAAAGGACTATGCCAATTCTTCTACCATAAAATAGAGCTTTTACTTCTTTAAAAACCTATTTTTAATATATATTTTTAATTATGTTTAAATAATTTGTTACTTATACACTTTATAGTTAAAAATAGTTGCAAACTGTGTATGAAGAAGTGAAGTAGAATTAACTAATTTTGTCTCTGGAAGAAAGGACAATGTAATGAATTACGATAAAGGACTCAAAGACATGGTTGCATTTCCATATCTGCATTTCGACGAAGGGAATTGCGTGGGAATGGATTGAATACATATTTGGACGTTCTTTTTAAACTTCATCAAATTATTTTGAAGATTAATAGATAAATACTAATATAAGTGAGAAAAAATTAATAATATGGTTGGTAGTACCGAGAACAAACTTTTTATTCCCCACCATGTTCCTAATTTTTATAATATTTTTGTTTTATGTTGAGTAAATAGTTAAGGTCGATAAATGTAAAAACAATCATCAAATTGGTATTTCCGAGATGCGACTCCTTTAATTTTCTATAAAACGTGTGGCAATAACTTGCTTTTTTCACAACCCTGGCAGATCTGGGATTTTGTTAGTATCTCAATATCTTGCTTCCGCTTGCTGCTAGTCTCTTGGAGTTTGAAGTAATTGAGGAAAAAAATATTTATGTTCTCTGACGAGAATTACGTCTTTCTTCTTCTTTTTCTACCGAGGGTAACCAATTCGTGTCGTTATTGTCTTAAGGAATACACAGTAGTATGAGTGCTCGGAAAATAAAACGCTGTACTTCTTTAATTTTTTTTGGCGTATTATTGAGTATGAGGGACACGTTTGCAACCGGTACGTGACTCGTCGATTACGATTTACTTTTGTTCCTCATTTTATTTTTATACGAAATAAACATTTTCTGTGGAATGATTTGAATATGATTAACGAGAAAGAAGAATAGAAGTCGATAAGCAATGAGAGCTATTCAAGATTGCCAACTATTTACTCTCTGTTAACACATGGGTATAGTTTTACTCGTATCTGCAGAGTCGTATTGTGATAACGTTCGGATGAGTCAGACTGTACAGGCGAGTCGTAGAACCAGAAGTAATTAATAAGGTAACTGTTATCGACAAAGTGTTGATTTCTGATATATGTGTAAGAAAACGTATTTTATGGTAACTGCTATGAGTTACTTTTACCAACAAATATTGCATAATTTGTCTTATCCAATTTATCTGTAATATCTAGTTTGCATTATGGGGTATCATAAATTCTTTCCTCTCTGTTGCATTTGTTATTGAGAGAGGAAGTATTTGTGATAGCTTGCCTTGCGCACTATTTTTTGTGTAAATTGGATTTTGGATAGCAAATCGATTGAACGGAAAAACATTGGAATTCTTAGAAGATAATGTCAATGACTTTTTTTACCTTAAAACATTGCTTCTAGTAATTAAATTTTATAATTAAAATACAGTTCAATAGTTTGTCCGCTTTAGTGCAACACAGTAACAACGCTGTACAGTAATAAAACGCTTTAACTTCTAATTTATATCTTCTTTATAACTCTTATTTTTATTCAGCTGTATTCCATGAACAGTAGGATTCAAAGATATATAATTGTTATTTTTCATCTATAGAGTCATTGACTTGTAGTTTTTACAATTTTTTAGTTTCTCTGACTCATACAACGACGGACAGACACACCGGCGGACAAATATGTTTACATTTACCCCTTGTTTACCATTACCCTGAACCTACAACACCTATGCACAACGAATTTAAATAAAAGAAGATAAGTATTTACTCAGTAAAATAATTCAATCTATCTTCCTCCGACACGAGATTTCTCGGAGACTTCCCTCAAGAATTTAATTCACCAGCTCCCTCGACCATTCCTCTTCCTCGGAGATTTCAACGCCCACAGTGTAATGTGCGGCTCGTCGAGCGAATGCCTTAGGGGCCGACTGATGAATTGTCTCTTTGAGCGGGAAGATTTATGTCTACTGAACTCCGGGCAGATGATCCACTTTGCGTTTGCCACCGGATCTTGGACTGCATCTTTCAATGGAAGGTAGAAGATGATCTTCATGGTAGCGACCATCATCCTATTTGGTTGTCCTTGCAGGAACGTGCAACTGTTCCCGAATGCAAGCCACGGAAATGGAATCTCAGAAAGGCAAATTGAACAGAGTACCGTTCTCTGTCTGTCTTCAGAAAAACGGGTAGTGTCCAAGAGAGGGTGACCATCTGACCCGGGTGAAACATCACGCCGCTGAAGAATCCATTCCGAAAACATCTATTTTTCCGCGAAGACCTCATGTCCCCTGGTGGAACGACGCATGTCGCTCCGCCATTCGGGCAAAACGAAGAGCCTTGCGGAGATTTAAGGCAAGTCCATCTCCGGAANAACGAAGAGCATTACGGAAATTTAAGGCTAGTCCATCTCCAGAAAACCTCACCGCATATCGGATTGCTAGAGCAAAAGGGCGCGAAATTATCAAAGAATACAGATCCACCTTCTGGAAAGAGTTTTTAAGCAACATTAAGAGAACAACATCGTCCACTAAAGTATGGGAGTCAATCCGAAAGATAGCTGGAAGGTATTCTCGAGTCCCAATATCTGGACTCAATTATCAGGGTCGGATTCTCATAAAAAAAGAGAAATTGCAACAGTGATGGCTGAGTACTTTGCTGATCTAACATCTAGAGCAAACTGCGATCCTGATTTCGTGAGACAAAGGGAAACAGCAGAGAGCATATCTTTTGACTTTCGTTCCACCAACTGGGAACCCTACAACTCTTCCTTCTCCTTGTGGGAACTTGAGTCAGCTCTAGCAACAGACCACGACACTTCTCCTGGCCTTGATTCAATTCATTATGAAATGCTGAGACAACTCAGTCTCGAATCGAAAGAATACCTTCTGGATATCTTTAATCTTTCTTGGTCCGAGGGAGTATTCACTAATTCGTGGAAGGAAGGAACGCTTGTTCTTTTAATAAAACCAGGTAAGGACAAAACGAATATTAGTAGTTATCGATGCATTGTCTTGACGAGTTGCGTTGGTAAATCTCTGGAGAGAATTATCAACCGACGTCTCGTCTGGTATCTTGAACGGCATGACTTGCTAAGTCGATCTCAGTGTGGTTTCAGGAAGTTCCATTCTACTCTGGACAACTTACTTCTCCTGTAATCAGCAATTCAAGATGCTTTATTTATGTGATCTTTAAGGGGTATAAAATTACCCCAAAATATATGAGATACACAATACCTAATATTAAAAATAATTTTAGTTTGCTTTATAATTTAATTAATGTTTTTTTCTTTCTTGAAGTAATGTATAGTAAAATATTAATAAATTGGCAATTCTATGTTGTAATAGGCATATTAATTTAAAAACGTACTTCTGTAATACGATAACGACATAAATCTTGTGATAACCTATTGTGGAAAAACCTATTTTACTATATACTTTAAGTAATGTGTTAATTTTAGGAAATAGAATATAATTGCAGTGACACACAAATTACCTATACAAAATAGTGTAAAACTAAAGTTGTAACGAAGTTATTTTCAAGAAGAAAAATGTTTATCCGAAGTTATAAAAATTTTAGAATATCTAATGATTTATTTGAAATATCAATAACAGGGATTTCATATATTACTTAGAAATTCTTTTGAATTAAAAAAAACAATTGAACTGACAATCAAGTAAAAATAAAGGAATGGTTTGCACGGAATATCGTGATAGTAGGTTTTATTTTATGACGAATACTAAATATGGAGTAGCATCTTCCTCCCTAAGTATGTATCACTGTTCGGATACTGAATCTGTCCAGTTAGTGCAGCAACAACATACGATATCCACATCGATGAGAAATTTTTTCGTTCTGTGTTAAATTATACCAAGAAGGCGCTTGACAACTAATCAATTTTCTTATTATAATGTTAGCTAGGTAAAATAATGTCATGAGTTGTTGAGACCGTCAAAGTGAGTCGGTCTACGTCCTGACGGTGGGATACAGAGAAGGCTCTCAAGTATTTCTTTCTTTGTACCTTCCTTTTCTAATTACCTACTTTTTCAAATTCATCGCTTTTATCTTCTTTACTGACCTCAGTGTGCTGAACGCTCACCCATGTATTACACCGTGCATAGCGACCCGTGTCGAAGGGAATAGGAATCCTGGTGAGTTGAGGAACTTCTGCGTGCACACCAAATGCGCGCCAATACGCTCGCTTTGGCCTCGGCCTCTTCTAGACGGGCGATCGGGGGCTAACCCACCCCCGACCAATCGGCTCGGATCAGGTCTTCGACTGAACTCCAAGATGAGAGGTGGCTCGCAGGGGGTCCTTCTCG
>NNCF01136957.1:20983-43717 GCA_002313205.1 Laupala kohalensis
CTCTAAGAAGAGGTGATTAGTCGGCGAAACTGTGGATCTCCACAGTTTCTTTTGTAAGGATAGCGATCGGCCTACAAAGCCTCGCTTTCTACTAATAAAATGTGTAGAAGAAGACAATACATTTAAGTCAATAAGCTCAGTTCGTCTTGCGAAAGCAATTGACGATAACATCGGAAAGCTTCAGTCTGTCGTGCGCCTGCGGAATGGTGAAATTCTGTTGGAAGCACGTACAGACAAGCAGATCGAGACTATTTTGAAGTTACAGAAATTGCTTCTCTTAAAATAAAGACGTTAATACATTCTGTCCTGAACATGTGCGAGGGCGTCGTAAACCACGAATACTTTGCACATGAATCAGATGAAGACCTCAAAGCATTCTTTGAGCCCCAAGACGTTGTAAACGTCCACAGAGTCAAAAGGAAGGTGCTAGGAAAGCTATTCCCCACCTCCACACTGGTTCTGTCGTTTGACAAGCTCTCTTTACCGGAATCAATATCCTGAGGTTTTTACACCCTACGAGTGCGGCAATATGTACCGAATTCTATGCGGTGCTTTAAGTGCCAGAGATTCAGTCAAGTCACCCTACGAAGTATGTTTTATTTGCTGACAGCCGTCGCACGAGTCAGATTGCTCGTCATCTCCGTGCTGCGTGATATCTAAGGAAAGCCATCCTTCCAATTCGAACATGCGCCAAATACCTAATGGAAAAAGACATCCAAAGAATCCGCCTTACGGAAAAAGAGTTTTTCCCGGAGGTCAGGCGACGGTACCTGATTAAAAATCCTATAAACATTACTAAATCTTTCGCAGCAGCAGTCGCCGAACCGAAACCATCTACAGCTTCTTTTGGCTGTCAGGTGGTTTTGGAGGACATTGTCAAACCCAAGATGTGTGATTCCGGTAATCAGGCATCATAGGATGATTCCACTGTCTTAAAAGACAAATTTCTGGGGGTGCAAAATCCTTATACCCACAAAGTATAAAACACCACCAAAGAAAAACTCAGTATCTGTTTTAACTTCAACATCAACCAACATCCTGAAAGTGACACTGAAGAAGAAGCAATCTCCCCGAGTACAATTTTAGAGTCGTCGGCGGAGAACTCGCTCCCCTCAACCCCAAAGAACCAACGCTTTAAAGTCAGACTCCCATGTCGGATCTGTTTCCTATAGTCGCCGGCGCTCAGGAGCAGAAATAGCGGACTTCGTTTATCCGCAAGTGATCACTCAAGAAGTGATCACGGCGACTATTCTGAGGAGGAGACTACAATAGGGTCTGACTTTTAAGTCATAAACAGAAAAAAATCCAAACATCGAAGGAAGAGCAGATAAACTTCAGACCATGTCTATTCTTTCCTGGAATCTGAATGGCATTCATGTCCGTTCAGATGACCTAACGCTCTTACTAACTCGTGCTCCTCAAATAGTATGTCTTCAAGAGACACATCTATTCCCTAAATACTCTTTTTTTCTCTCGTGGCTATACCTGTTATCGAGCGGACTTAGAAGACGACCTACGGGCACACGACGGAGTTGCTGTGCTTGTAGACGCTTCAGTCTATGCCAAAGAAGTGTCTATATCCAGCGTCTTTCAGATCGTGTGTATGAGGGTGAGCCTACCATCCCTTACATTTACGGTTTGTGTTTGGAAATGATCGTGCAGGTAGTGGATTGAAAGCACCTGGAGCGATAAGTCAACTCTCGTTTGTACGTGGGTTATGCGCACGCGCAGTTCTGCAAAGCTGACATTCGCGCTTTGAAGATATAGTATATTCTTCAGTAAGCGGGTGGACGCCTCTGGGAAAAACACTGAATTAAGTCAGCTGCGACTCCCTCGCAAAAGGGTAGTTTAAATTTACACCACCAGACTGCACCAGTGACTGGACCGAGATCGCGAAGTGCAGACGAAAAAATTGCAAAATTCCTTCATCAGAGCGCGCAAACTTCGCGCTCCCTTGACAATCGAATGACGATGGAAGTTCATCAGTTTTTTAAAGTTGCTTTTTTACGAAAAACGAGGAGGCTGAAAATATGTATTGTATCTTATCAAATTCGTTTTTTGGTAATTTTTTCATATTGAAACATTTTACCAAAGTTCACATACATAGTGTAAATTTCTTTCCTACTTTTCAACTCATTATTGGCATAGCAATTAAAAAAACGTCACGTGAATGAAATGTTACTTTTTTTATAAGCTCCAATGAGATTAATTCTGCTTCAACAGTAAGTAACGTTCTATATTGATTCTCTTTCTGTTCACACTTGTAAAAAACTTCTCCAGGAGGCTGCTGCTGGGCCGTCTCGAGTTTGCTGTCTTCTTGCAGATATTTGCGTTTTGTGTTGACATTTTGTAATGTTTATATCCCCCCCCCCGGGCAGTCATTAACGAAGAAAGATCTTGCCGGTCTGATGTACCAGTTTCCTTCCTCATTTCTTGTCGGGGATTTCAATGCCCATGACTCAATGTGGGGTTCTTTACACAACTGCCCAAAGGGTGATATCATTGCAAAACTGTTAGATAGCCGAGATATAGTGCTCCTTAACACGGATCACTTCAACTTCTGCGCAGCTTCCCGATCTTTCTCGGTGCTAGATTTAGCCATCTGCAGTTCCTTTTCCCCACTCTTAGACTGGATGGTTCTTGACGATCTGTATGGGAATGACCACTACCCGATTCTTATACATTTTAACATCTTTTGCCCCTCGGTTTCACGCCCCTCACAGTGGATTCTGAAAAAAGAAGACTATGATGTGTTTAAACGCAACATCAAACTTTGCGATGAGCCTTTCGCCAATGTGGATGCTATGGCAACCCATTTCACCAATGCGATCTTAAAAGCCGCTGACCTTGCCATTCCCAAATCATCACGTAATCCAAGATATTTCCCAGTTCCATGGTGGAATTCGGATTGCGCAAAGGCGGTCAGCTCTAGAAAGAGAGCATTAGCGCAACTTAATAAGTTTCCCACTGTTGATAATCTCATTTAGTTTAAAAGGTGCAGAGCCAGAGCAAAACGAACTCTTCGAGAAAGTCGTCCTCCTGGAAGGCTTACATTTCATCTCTTACAAGCCGTACTCCATCATCAGTTGTAAGGCAGAAAGTTCTGAAGAATCAGTTGTATGGCAGGAAGTTGGTATACTGTTTTCTTTTATTTTCTTTCATCTTTCTATTTCGATATTTGTTGAATTCAGCAGGGTTTTTTAGTGGGTATGGTCGAGATATTCGGCGAGTCCCACACGAGGAAGAGCCACAACGTCTCATCTCTATGGTGCGAAACTGCATTTTTCCCTACTTGCATGGGCTCTAATGACCTCAATGTTGAGCCCTAAAGCCCCACAAAACAAAACGTTCGGAAGATCCAAGGTACGTTCTCCTAATTTTCCATCCTTGGTCTCAATATCAAAACTGTACTTATTTCTCATTGAGCCATCCTTTGGAAAATGGTGTCCCACAGAGTTCAATCTTGAGAGTCACTCTCTTTCCATAGCCATAAATAGCATTGCATCAGTGGTTCGAGGACCGGTACATGCGTCTATCTTTGTTGACGACTTCGCCATCTATTGTTCGTCTAGCAGCATCTCTGTCATCGAGAGGCAACTGCAATTGGTTTTAAACCGTTTACACGAGTGGAGCATGTCTACCGGCTTTAGTTTTTCTGTAACCAAGACATGCCGTATGCACTTCTGTAGGATATATCATCTCCATAATGATCCAGATCTTTTTCTTGGAGGCCAACGTCTGCCCTTCGTTCACTCCGCAAAATTCCTGGGACTCACATTCGACCGCACACTATCTTGGCGCGATCAAATCTGGAAACTACAATCCCGTTGTAATTCTTCCCTCAACCTTCTTTGCTGCTTATGCGCATTATCATGGGTCGCAGACCGCACTTGCATTCTTCGTCTGTATAGTAGCCTCGTTCGATCTGTATTGGATTATGGCAGTATTGTATACGCCTCCGCATCACCGTCGAAACTCAGGACACTTAACAGTATCCATCATGGAGGAGTCCGCATTGCAACTTGTGCTTTCCGCACTAGTCGAATAGAATGCTTATAGTAGACGCCGGCGAACCATGTCTTAACAAGAGCCGTGAAATTTACTTGGATCTTACGGAGTGAAACTGATGGGGATTTCAAATCACCCCACTTGGCAACACCTACATTCCCCGAAATTTATTTCATCTTACGTTGCAAGACTTTCGTTACCCCGCTCAGCGGGTGTTCGTATTAAAGAACTGCTAGAGGAAAATGTCATTACACTACCTCCTCCAGTGAAATGCCCACATTCTCTCACACCGCCTTGGTCCTTCGTGCAACCAACCATCGACTTTCGGCTGTCTCAACTTTCAAAGCAAGACACTCCAGCTGTTGTGTATCAACTGCACTTTGGAGAACTAAAAAGCATCTATTTGGATCATATGTTCATATACACTGATGGCTCAGCAATTAATAATTCCGTTTGTGCTGCTTTCCACTGCTATAGGGCCACCCGTTCTTTTCGCCTCCTTTCCTTTTGCAGCGTGTACACTGCTGAGAAATTTGCAATACTTGAGGCGCTAAAGTTAATTCAGCTATCTTTAATACGGCGTGTGGTTCTCTGCAGTGACTCTATTAGTGGTCTGTGGTCGGTGTCTGCACTGTACACTTCTGATACTTTTACGCTGACAATTCAAAATTTGATAAACCATCTAGTATGTAAAAAATTTGAAATAATCCTTTGTTGGGTTACTGAGTACTAGGGTATTACGGGTAAAGAAGCTGATGCAGCGAAGTGAGGAACGCAGAGGCAGTACTTTATCTTATCTGTTCCTACGTCATATTCAAAGGTTGCAATAAGATTGTCTCTTCTTGGGACATGGGAAACCGAATGGCAATGTCACGCCGTCAAGTTGAGGAAGGTAAAAGACTTCGTTAAAACATGGGTGTCATCATCCCGTGTGATCAGACGTGAAGAAGTAATCCTTACACGCCTTCGAATTGGCCACTGTTATCTTACCCATGGTCATCTCTCAAGCGGTGAGTCTTCCCCCGTCTGTGAAACGTGTTACACAACACTTACCGTTGAACACTTTCTTCTGGTTTCTTAAATATAATACCATCCGACGGCGACACAATCTACCGAACAGTTTGAACGTTATGCTGGGACAAAATTAACCGATTTTAATGCGTTTTTAATTCGTCTTTTTAGATTCCTTCGGGAATTTAGCCTCTGAAATAGTATTTTTTGTGACGATTTAATGGGTTGTCAACAGCAAGGTCATTAGAGCTCATCTGGAGTAGTATCTGATATCTGTTCGAATGTTATTAGTCAAATCCATAAACGAAACGGGGCTCCTCCCACAGGTTCTCGGGAGGGTTTGGATTTAAATCTATCTTTTTCTCCTTTATTTTGCTTTAAATTTACATTTTTCACTTTCCTAAAATTTACTTTTTCTTCCTTTGTTTTCAATTTTTATAATGTTTTAGGAACTTTCTTGTCTTTTTTCCCTCGTATATAAGAATGTTTTGTTATATTGTAACTCAGGGTGGTTTTTATTGCGTATGGTTGAGTCATTCGACGTGTCCCACATGCGGGGAGAGTCAGGTTGGGGTTCCTTAGTGGGTAACTGCATTTTCCCTACCTGTACAAAATTCTAGGGCTCTAATGATCTCGATATCGGCGAGCCGTAAAGCTCCACAAAAAACAACAACATAACAGACACACACATCGTGGAAATGTTTTGTTTCATCCACAGTGTCACCGACTTATACTTTTATTCATCTTTTAGTTTCTCTCACACTGCGTCGGAAAGAAATGTTGTCTTTTACCCTTCGTTTGCCATTGCCATACAACACTTGTTTATTCGAATTGAGTAAAAAGACATTTATTTCTGCAGTAATAGATTCCCACGACTTCGTAAGACCTGAGACATTGTGAAATATATGTGACGCGGTATGTGCTAAATGTATTAGACATATTAAGGGAAAATACACGGTATATTCAAATGATAAGATGAATTTGTGTTTCCTTTAGTACATAACAATTTTAAAGCAGAATACTTTCATATTACTGAAGTTAGTATGATATATATTTACCATCCAAAATGGATTTTTAGCGCAGCGAGAAAACATTTTGCGACGGATACCATAGGAAGCTTTTAGATTATTACCGGGTTTAACTGATTGAACCGGAAGTGTTATTCATGTAATGTCAAGAGACAGCGGTAAGAGTATTGTCCGTATTTTGTATGAGGGTAAATAAGAGTAAAATAAAAGATTGATGTTTTTTTAAAAACAATCATTAATTTTTAATGACATCTTTTCCGTGCTGCGCAAAATAAGAACACTTTTTTTTATAAATTTGGGAAGCTATTCCTCATTATCGCCAATTAGTCCATAAACAAATCAGATGATTTTGTCGAACAAGGTGCCTAAGAATCCCCACAAATCCAGGACTTAATTTCTTAACATTTTTATGTATGTTACAGTAAAGAATCAACAGAAAATTTTTAAAGACAATCGCTAAACTTTCAACATGACATCGCATTTCTCTTAAATTTGGAATTTTTTTGTTTAAGAGATGATGTGATGTCCTTCTTGAATGCTAACCCTTCACACAAAAGCTATAAAGATGTTATGATTTTGAAAACCAATCACAGCATCATAATCATTTGCTCTTGAAATAATTTAAAGGGTAAGTAAATACCTGCAGTGTAATAAGCTGATTCTATGATATCGTGTTTAGCGGATTTTTAGCTGTCTCTGTAAGAAAAACTTTTTTCGTAGTATTTTGTACGCGAAAAAAAAACTTTTTTAGCCTTACTATAATATTTTCTATAATAGTAATTACAGTTTTATTTTGTAACATCAATTTATATAAAATACCACATCATAAGGTTTTATCATATTCATCTCTTTTATCCAATTCGCATTATAGGGTATCATAAATTCTTCCTCTCTGTTGCATTTGTTATTCAGAGAGGAAGTATTTGTGATAGCTTGTGTTGCGCACTGGCGTTGTTTAAGTGCATATTTTTAATTACAGATGGTTAAATTATTGTGATTGTTCAGAATTCACATCGTGCTAGAATGAATGAGACTTACAATACAACATATTTAAAATAATATTTCTAATTAATAAGCTCAGACTTATGAAATCTTCTGTTAAGTCATGGTGCATGTTCAATAAGTCAGCCAGGAGCCACGAGGTCTTTCTGACCCGCCTGCTCATAGGACATTGTCCTCTCACTCATCGTTATCTTTTGTTACTTAATGATGAATTCGTTTGTGAGGAGTGTAGATCTTCTTTGACAGTGCGTCACCTACTAATTGCCGAAAATATGGACAAATTGGTCTAGCTGCAGATTTACCAACGGTTTTTGGAAAGGAATCAGATAATTTAATAAACTATTGAGTTGTATAATTAGATTGGGACTCTATCCAATAATTTCTCTGGAGGATATAAATTTGTGTTCTTTTCTGGTTGTTGTTTCATTTCTTTTATTAATTTTTTCGTTGTTTGGAAAATTATAGTTTTCAAAATATCGCCCTTTCTCGATATAGTGTATTGGGCAACTGTTTTTATTTTCTTCTTCTCATCATTGTAGATGATTGTTGAATTCAGGATTGGTATTTTAGTGGGAGTCCTATATATGGGGAAGTGTCACAAAGGCTCATTGCTGTGGTGCGTAACTGTATTCTTCTCCTCCTGCAAGGGCTCTAATGACCTTAATATTGGCGAGCTTCAAAGCTCCCTCTGAAAAGATTTTTTTTATAAGATCAATTTAAACCAAATACCAATTCATAGGTTTTTTGCAATTCATCTGAAATATCTAATTTGCATTATGGGGTATCATAAATTCTTTCCTCTCTGTTGCATTTGTTATTCAGAGAGGAAGTATTTGTGATAGCTTGTGTTGCGCACTATCGTTTCTAAAGTGTAAATTTTTAATTATAGATAGTTTTATTAATGTGATTTATTAGGACTTATATGACGCTGAAGTAAATGAAGGTTGCATTAGATCATGTTTAGAATAAATTTAGATTTCTGTAAAAGTAGCTTGGTGACTACTGAAATATTTTATAGTTCCAAAGTGGCTTTCGAGAACACTTGCTATGAGTTTAAGTGACCTTTTCCGCGCTAAAAGAATGTATGTGAAATACTTCTATTTCTTCTAAAGTGTCCGTATATCAGTGATTTGTACTTGAGTTTTACATTTGGCTTGTATGAAACATCTGAATAGCAGTGATCAATGAACGAGTAATTATATGTTATATGATTGGTGATGCGGTGTTATTATTGTTCACATTTTCGTTGTATTTTATTGTGTGTTAGTTCCTGTCTTTTTTCACGCACGATCTATCGTAAGAGTGAAGTACCGAATCAAGCAAAATGAACAATTTCATGCTCTCATGTCACCGCCTGTTTTAAATTATGCCTAAATTTTATCTCTAACGAGCTGTGTAAATTCGTGTTGAAATGTTCAATGCAAGCAGTGGTGAGAAGGTGTACTGATAGAGTTAATAAAAATAAGTAGATTCATTTAATGGAAGATTTAAGCTTACAGAAAAAATATTAAAATAGGATTGGTTTGCATGTGATTATCTGATCCGAATCACGGGAAGTGGTAGTCATTTTCCAACTGTTGAATTAATATTCAGAAGGACGATGATTACTACTGTCTGTTATACGGACTTACTTCTTGCATAAAATATATCTTATTTCTTTAAAGACCTATTTTTTAATAGTTTTTTGTGTATACATTTTATTGTTAAAAATTGTTGCATACTGCGTATCATGAGAAATTCAATTATCTATTTTTGTCTTCGGAAAGAAGGACTATGCCATGAATTATGATCAAGAACTCAAACACCTGGTTGAATTTCCAATTCTGCACTTCGACGAAATGTATTGCGTGGGAATGGATGGAATTCGTATTGGAGGACTCCTTTAAACTTCATTTATCTCAGTTATGTAGATAAATACTAATATAACTGAGAAAAAATTCATAATATAGTTGCTAGTACCGAGAACAAACATTTTATTCCCCGCCATGTTCCTAGTGTTTTATAATATTTTTGTTTATTCTGAGTAAATAGTTAAGCTGGAAAAATGTAAAAAATAAAAGTCATCTAATCTATTTTTCCGAGTTGCGACTTCTTCAATTTGCTATAACCTGTGTAGCATTAACTTGCTTTTTCACAACTGTCTGCTCCGGGGAATTTTGTTAGTATTTCAATATCTTGCTTCCTTTTTCTGCTAGTCTCTTAGAGTTTGAAGTAAAAAATATTTCTGATCTCTTGCGAGATTTATGTTCTTATGGTTCTTTAAATTTTTATATACTTTTTTTCGCATGTTAAAAGAGGGCACCTATTCTTCTCCCGTTTATGTTGATGTGCTAATGGATTACTTTCAATCATGTGTAAGAACAATATAACCTCAGATTCAATTTACCACCCGAAATTACAATCAAAAATATTTATTAAATGGTATTTCTTTCGAAAGATTTTGTTTGTCAATTGTGCGCAGTATTTGTATGTTGTGGTAAGTTTGTAAGTTCGATATTAGGGATACGGAACCGACTAAGGAGCGCCAAAAATCGTTCCAAAAGAGGTGAGAGAACATGTTAATAAGGATTTTGTCCATGCGGGCCGTATTAGTGAAGAATTCATCAAGCAATTTAAAAGAGGGGGAGATTGTTCAGTGTTTAACACAAAGCCCAAAATTCTGCCGGAGGACACTCAGCCTGAAGATATTAGCTGCAAGCAGGATCCTAAGAACAGCGTTTTCACAAGTGTGAATGCAAAGATCACTTCAACGAAAAATGTACCTATTGTTGAAGTAGACTTAATCTCATTGGAGCTTATAAAAATCAAGATTTCATTGTCGTGAAGAATTTCAATTGCCTCGCCAATAATAAGTTGAATCAAGAAATAATTCACACTATTTATAATGTAAATGTTAAATAAATGTTTCAATATGAAAAAATTAGCATAAAACAAATTATATACGATACCATACGTATTTTTCATTCTTCACGTTGTTCGTAAAAAGGCAGCCCTAAAAATATACAATAAAAAAGAAAGAAATGAAATACCATCTTATTCGACTGTCAAGGTCGAGCTACCGCCGCGCTCTCTGACGCAGGAATTCTGAAATATTTCCTTCGAAAGCTAAATATCTTGATACCGGTCGCTGGTGCGCCCTGGTGGCGTAAGTTTAAACAATCCTTTTGCGAGGGAATGACACCTTGGATAATTTCGCTGTTTTCATCACGGCTCCTAGCCGGTTACTGAAAAATAATCTGTATCTTCAAGGCGGGAATGTAAATAATTTTGCAGAACTGCGCCGGCGCAACACGCCCTGGTTAGCAAGAGTTGGCTGATCGTTTTAGGTGTACTTAATCTGTTACCTGCATGACATTTCGAATCATAATATGGGGCCGACGGCCGGGGTTCGAAGTCCTGACCGAGAACATAGGTGGTTAGAATAGTGAGTCAAGTAATTTTCGGGGTGAAGAGAGGACGTTGAGATTTTCAGAATATAATTAAGGGTTTACGCACTGATAATGCGTTGACCACGACCGCAAGGTCTTGATGTTTTCGCATCGGCAAAATGTGTACTTACGGGAGCAGGAAGGAAGATAAAGAATTCCTTCTTTCCTGTATAAACTAACCTACATAAGCTATTGGCTCGAAGTTAAAGGATTTTGAGATTGTTTTAATTGCCCTTTTTTAAGGGAATTTTTATTACACAGAATTACTAAATGGCAATTACTAGAGTGATTTTATTTTACTCAGAAGTCCTCCTGCCTCCTGAGATTTTTCAACTATTTCATAAATGTCAATTTGTTTAGTCCTGGGGAGATTAATTTTACGATAGTTTTTTACTCCTTTGGTAGCAAACAAACTTTTGAACGGCACGCGTATATATACCTTTTGCGGTTTTGACCTGTATCGTGCGGATTAACCCGTTTTGATCTGGACAAGTCTAAACAACCCTAGCTATTTTCCATTCAAAGGGCACGGGAGAGTCTTTCAAAATAACTTTGTCATTTTCTGATAGAAACTTGGATACATTTTGCCATTTTGATCTATTTTGGAGTATTGACAAATAGTCAGCAGACCGACGCTTCCACAAATAATTTAAAGCCATGTATCTTTGCATTGGATTTTGACATTTTTTGTCATCTTGAGTGAAAGGTAAATTTTTTAAAGGATGGCTTGTTATCAGGTGTTGTGGAGTTATAATTTCCACGTCATCATCATTTGTAGGCCGGGTGAACAACGGACGAGAATTTAGGCAGGTTTCGATTGTGCATAGCAAGGTACGTAGTTCTAGGAAGGATATAACATTTTGCCTCAAGGTTCGTCTCAAATGATATTTCATAGATTTTACAGCTGCCTCGACAAGGCTGTTTCTATGCGGGCTGTATGGAGGGGAGAAAATCCACTGAGTATTTTGGTTACTCAACATTGATTCGATTTCTTCTCGATTTTCTTTCCTTGAGATGAAGCTTAGAAATTCTGAGAAATCCCTACTAGTTTTGACAAAGGTTTTAGCATTGTCAGACATAATCGTTTTAGGAAAACCGAACCGGGATGAGAACCTGGTGAGACAGACTATGAAGTGCTTGGTATTAAGGAATTCAACTAAGTCCAAACACACTGCCTTTGAAGAATGACAGACAAAAACAGATATATATGCCTTTACAACAACTTTTGAGCGGGGTAAACCCATACGAACGTTTAGTTGTCCTGTGAAATCCACTGAAACATGAGAA
Source organism: Laupala kohalensis (assembly GCA_002313205.1). Lineage (NCBI taxonomy): Eukaryota > Metazoa > Arthropoda > Insecta > Orthoptera > Trigonidiidae > Laupala > Laupala kohalensis. The sequence goes on from NNCF01136957.1 coordinate 32,748, forward strand.
AAAGGTGACGAGGGTGTGACCAGAGTTGTTGGTAATGCAACAATTAATTGTTGGGCTGTTTGCCTTTTTAATTTAACGCAGGTTAAACAACGATTTGTTATTTTCACTAATTTGTTCAACGATTTTATCCAATACTTGGATTTTATCTTAGAACTCAGCGACTGTGGGCCTGCATGTAGATATCTCAAGTGATAAGCTTCTGCTATTAATTCAGACAAATGGTTATTACATGTTAATACAATAGGATGTTTTTCCTCAAATGTCAGATGAGAATTTTGTAACCTTCCCCCGACTCTTATCACACCTTGACTATCGATAAAAGAAAATAACCCTATCAATTTACTTCCCTTTGGCAGTTCCTTATCAGACTTCAACGCCTTTTTTTCACTATGAATGATATGGAGTTGAACCTCATAAATTATTAGTTTTAGCGATTGATCCAACCGTGTGACTGATAAGTGATCTGCGTTTTTGGCCTCTTTTTTTATTGCAGTTCTGAATGAATCGCAGGCAGTACGCGATAGTTCTAATGAGAAAATTAAACTTTGAGAATTTAGCTATCACTTTAATGAAGCAAGATTCTTTTTCCCTTTTCTCTACGACTTCATTTACAATAGTATGAGAGGGCAGAATACTTTCTGACAAGGTTTTTGAATTTATTTCATTTGGCATAAATTGAACATGGCTGATTTCCTTTCTCAGATTATCAGGACCATGTCGCCATAATCCTGAGTCGTTCATGGCAGATACTGACATTCCACGGGTTAAAAGATCCGCTGGATTTTCACAACCTTTTACATGCGACCAAACCACATCTCTAGACAAGTGTAGGAACACATTTCCTACATATAAAGAGAAGTACATACCTTCCTACATACACGTATGCTGAAGCTCCTCCATGTAACAGAAACACGAAAGTTACGTGATCAGCCATGTTGTTACGGGTTTCCAAGGCGATACAACACAGAGTCTCAACCTAGGACGCCAAAGAATCCCAACATAGTAAACATTAGAAGATTCCATGCAACAAAGATCGCCTCAATTGCGATTCCATGACGGCAGAGAGTCACCTCAAATCACCTTCCGAAACGTTTCGAAACCCTCGAGAAATTTCCGTAATACCCGAGAATATTCGAGAACTCAGCCTAGCTTGTTAAGAAATTTTTGGAGAATCTTAAAAAGCGATCCGCGACATAGTGTTGAGCCGCCCTGACCGTCGCTTGTCTTTGTTTGAATTATAGCTACCGGCGACGAAAAATTCAGTCCGCTAGAAAATCTCGAGGTGTTCACATCGCAGATCCGATAGCTCCTCACGAAAAGCCTAGCCCAGCTGAAGAAATTCAATCTTCAAATCAAGTGATTAAAATATTCCACGAGCTAGGAAATTCTACCAAGTCAAAACTAGTTATAGAACGATTCCACATCTCAAGTGCTGAAGAAAATATATCTCAGAAATATATCTCAGAAAATATATCTCAGAAACCAGTGACTGAAATATTCTTCGACCTCGGAAAAAATTTCTAAGTCGAAATTCGTGACAGAACGATTTCGCACGCCAAGTGCTGAAGAAAACCTATCTCAGAAGCCAGTGACTGAAATATTCTCCGGTCTCAGAAATTCTTTTAAGTTGAAATCAAACGACCGAAAGATTTCACACGTCAAGTGCAGAATAATTTCTATCTTCGAACTTCATGATTGAAATTATTTCAAGTATCATCACGAAGCGTCATCTCGCGGCCAGCCCTGGGACCCGATCAGAGACACGAAGACAACTTCGACTGGAGGCTCCACCACGTTACTGAACGTCACACTTCGTCGACTGACACCAGCGGTGCCATCTGACAACGAAGAAGGATATTCCTTATAATTGACCACTGACTCAAGCGTGACCTGAAGCGTGAGTTACGAGAACGAGGCACACATTCACATTGATCTTTCAATGCTTGCCGTTTGTCGTCTCGTGCTATCCTTTGTTTACGTCACGACGACTTTATTTACATAATAAATCTTGTTATTTGAACTTCTTGAGTATTTATTTTGGAGAGGAAGAGATTTTATTGTGAAGCAATAAAAAAATCTTTCCCAACACAAGTATCTAATGATTTGAATTCGATGAGACACAAACGGCTCAGTTTTAGAATTATTATTTTTTATCCAGCACAATACAATGGTACTGTCAGTGTAAAGATGAATATTTTTAAACATAATTGGCAGATTGGTTATTACTCTGTCGACGAGTTTGACAAGTAACACTGCTCCATACAACTCCAGCTTTGGGATTGTCAAATTTTGAGCGCAACGGGCTACTCGAGTTTTAGAACACAATAAATTGCTTGTGTTAATGCTTCCAGTTTTAGAAACGACATAAAAGACACAACCATACGCTTTAGGACCTGCATCAGAGTAACAATGCAAGGAGAAGTTGGTTAAACAACCAGACGGAATAACACAGCGAGGAAATTTCACATCAAGCATGAACTTCAACTCCTCCGACAATTCACATTCTTTCTGAAACCCTTCTTCGATAGGAACATCCCACGGTAACTTTGCCTTCCACAGCTTTTGAATGAACAATTAAAACCGTATCGTTACTGGGTTTAAAACACCATTTGGATCGAAAATCATGCTGATAATACCCAAAATTTTTATTTTGGTACCCACAGAAGGGACTTGTAAAGGTTCCAATTTGCCACACACGCTCAATGTGTCACCTATAGGATTCTACTTTAAACCAAGATTTTTTAAGTGGCTTTCGGTTTTTAAAATCAACGGTGATTGCGCTAAGGTTTCTTTTGAAAAATATGACAGGAATTCTGAGCGGTTACTGGCCCTGCTACATACCGGATGACTGTGTATTGCAATTAATGCACTTTGCAGGCCCTGGGCATGAGACGCCGGGATCGTGTGCCTCCTTTCCGCACTTTCGACACGTATCACGTCCCTTACACTATGTTGTCGTGTGTCCAAACCTCTGAAACTTGAAACAGCACAGAGGATTCGGAATAAAGGGACAGACCGGCATTTTCAGCCATCTAGCCTTCTGTCCTAAACTACCAAAGGATCTGAATTCAAGATGCTTTCTTCCGAAGACAACATCTCATCGGAATATTCTTAGACATAGAGAAGGCTTACAATACTACTTGGCGTCATGGCATTTTATAACAACTCTATGCCTGGGGATTTAGAGGACGTCTTCCTCTGCTGCTCATGTTCTTTTTGGATCAACGTTCCTTCCGCTATAGAATTGGAAGAGACACCTCGGATCTCCTTCTTCAAGAGAACGGTGTTCCTCAGGGATCAATCTTGAGTGTAACCTGATTTGCAGTGGCCATAAACAGCATAACGTCAGCTGTAAAGATTCCTGTTTTACACTCTCTTTTTGTCGAGGACTTTGCTATCTTTTGTTCATCACAGAGTGTCACAGGTGCGGAGCGACAGAACCAACTCGTCCTTAAGAGAATATACCACTGGTCGAAAACGACAGGTTTTCGTTTCTCTGCTGAGAAAACACGCTGTGTTCTTTTCAGTAGGAAACCAAGCCTTCTGGCAGAACCTCACCTCGCCCTGGGNCTCACCTCCCCTGGGGAACAACTTTTTCAAATTCTACCCTTCTTTTCAAATTCTTAGGTCTAATCTTTGATCAGAGACTGAATTGGATTGAACATCTAACAGACCTAAGAGCAAGAACATTAAAGTCTCTGAATTTATTGAAGTGCCTCAGTAGCAGGGAATGGGGCGCTGATCGCTACTCCCTGCACCAGTTTTATCGAGCATTCATAAGATCTCGGCTCGATTATGGCTGCGTTGTATATAGCTCTGCTCGTGCAAACTATTTAAAGAAGTTGGATAGTGTCCACCATGCAGGAATTCAACTAGTAACGGGAGCATACCGTACTAGTCCCATTCCGAGTTTGTATGCCGAGAGTGGCGAACCATCTCTTTCCCTCCGGCGGCAAATCCTCATGTTACGACACTTTTGCAACTTGCAAACTTTACCCGACAATCTGGTGCACAACGCGGTTATACATTCTCTTCTTCCATCCGTTTCTACAACAACAGACCGAGAGCAACCAAACTTTTGGATATCGCTCCAAACAAATTTTGGAAACCTTAAATATACGCACACCTAATGTCTTAATTCATGGTTACCTCCTTGGGCTTTGCACCAGGAGAAGTTTATTTTCGTTCTTCTGCTATATGACAAGAAGAACATTCCAGCTCAGTTGTTGAGGGTATACGTTCAGCTAATCCTCTACAAACACCGGGTCCGTATCCCTGTGTTTACCGACGGGTTGAAGCAGGCTGATGGTGTCGGCTGCTCCTTGGTATTTCCCCGTGAGACCAGTGGCTACCGTCTAGGCGACTTGTGCAGTGTTTAGACCGTGTTACGCCATATTGCGAGCATTGCGATCAACAAAGTGCTCCGTGGATCACATTTCTTGATTTGTTCTGATTCGCTGAGTTCCCTCCAAGCAAACCAGAAGATGTATCCAGCTGATAAGCTGATCCAGAACATCCAGGATGTACTTTGCTCACTGCAAAGTGATGGAAAGAACATAATGTTTAGCTGGGTTCCCGGACACGTGGGTATCAGAGGAAATGAAGCAGACGATTCCGCAAAGACGGCATGCGTCAGGATTCGCGTGGATTTCTCCACGATTCCAAAACGAGATCTCCTAAATTCCGTCAAGATATGGATTCTGAGTGAATGGTGCAATGAGTGGTTAGCTGTTGAAAGGAATAAGCTCCGACTTATCAAATTTTCTGTAAAGTCATATAGCAGTTCCTGTAGGCCAGCCCGGCGCGACGAGGTCTTGCTGATTCGCCTGCGCATAGGACATTGTCCTCTCACTCATAGGTATCTCTTACTACTTGATGATGAACCTGTTTGTGAGGAGTGTAGTTGGTCTCTGACAGTGCGTCACCTACTAAGTGATTGCAGAAGATACTCAAGTATACGGAGACGAATTAGTCTGGCTGCAGATTTACCAACTATTCTCGGAAATGAAACGGTTAAAACGGAAATAAACATTTGATTTTTATAAGTAGATCGAGGTTCTTCCCTCAAGTTCTTGGGATGGTTTAAAATTTGCATTCCCTTTTCATCTTTCCTATCTTCTTTGTTTTCATCGTTCGTTTCTGTAATTCGAAAGTATGATATTTAAAAAATTGTTTTCCTTTTTTGCGAAATAATCTATTGGTATTCTGTTTCTTTTCTTTCATCTTTCTATTTACATATTTGTTGATTTCAGGAGGGTTTTTTAGTGGGTATGGTCGAGATATTCGGCGAGTCCCTCACACGGGGATGAGTCATTACGGCTCTTCTGTATGGTGCGAAACGGCATTTTTCCCTACTTGCATGGGCTCTAATGACCTCGATGTTGTCGAGCCCTAAAGCCTCACCAAAAAACAAGTTATCAAATACCGTGGGGACGTTGGATGCCTTACATGACGTAGTAAATGGGGATCATAGAGTTCTTGCTTAGCTAGTGTCACTGAGGCAGATACTACAAAAAGTTCAAGCCAAACTAGCTATTGCAGAGCAGGGGAAATTTACACCCACGATTCTCCATTCAATTTTATTTTTTTCCGTCTTGACTAACGCTACAAGTTCCCTAACGGGAGGCTTGTAGTTTGTAGGGCTCCAGAGCCGATTGTTGCAAACAGTGTATTCAGTAACGCAGAAGGTGCAACAATATTAGTCAGCTTGCTACTCCACCGGGACTAGCAGTTCTGCTTGTGTATAGTTTTCTGGTGTGGCAGGTGGTTGTGGGCAATACAGGGCGAAGCGTGGTCTTGACTCCTGATTCTTCCTAACTAGATGTTTCTACCGATACTTTACAATTTCTCTTTTATAGTAAGTACTCAGTAGACGATTGCCGCGAGGCAGCTGTCATTGTGCCCACCTTAAAACCCAATTTTTTCTTCCTCCGCCCGCTTATGCAGCATATCAGTGTTTCTTAATAAGGTCAAAGAAATAAAGAAGTATTGCAGTGTCAGTGTGGCAAAAACCCCTACGTGCTATTCGCTTCCGGTGAAACTCTTGGAAAGTGGTACTATGCTGTTAGTGAGGATATCTGGATCAATATTTCACCAAAGTTAAGTTAAATTATTAAGGAATGGAAGCTTTTCACGCCCACGGGGTTGCTTTTTAATTATATGATGCTGACAGTCTTTTGCGAAAATGCAATTTTGGAACATAATGACCTCGATGTTGACGAGCCCTAAAGCCCCCCCCCCCACACACACAAAACTAATAACTTTCAATGCCTCTGGCTTAGAATTAGAAAAGAGCAAAGGTATAGTGGACAAATTTTTAAATGCTCTAAAATCTCAAGAAACACATAGAGTACCAATAGCGCTACTGCAGGACATAGAAAGGCACTGGACGCTATGGAAAACGTCCGAAGACAGTGCGGAAACTATTCACTATGACGTGAGTCATAGTATTTTTTATATATGACGTGAGTATAGTTTTATNATAGATCCGAAAACCTAAAATATCCAAATTCAAATGAGCGCCAAATACGAGCGCGTTCGTCGATGCTCGAGGCGCGGACAGATGCTTTAGAAGTCCGATAGATATATTTAGAATAACGTGAACACACCTTGTTAAAGCTAACCGCACGGAACTTTTCGAAGATAATTGATTGACTGAGTTCGGAACGCGTGAAGTTTAATAGGAGTGGGGATTTGCGCGGTGAGAAGGAAGAAATGCGACAGGTATCGCTCTCAATATTCGGACAATCGTCAGAGGGGACGGTTCTCGTGGCTCAATATTTACGTGAATTGTCGGAGGGGACGATCCGAGTATCTGATCGTACGAGACTAGTAAAAAAACGCATTTTTTTTTCGTTTCTTATTTTGCATTATTTATTAACGTCCAGGGTAGACGTGAAACGGAACGAGTACGGAATATTGTTTGAATGCTCCAAGATAAACAAAAAAATGCGCAGTCATAAAATTTGGAAGTGAGAGCGCGAATTAAATGAAAACGGTAACACGCTGTTGACTGCGATAACTTGCCGCGAACTCGAGTAGCATCATCTTTTCTTGTCACGATAACTTGTCTTTTCCTTCGTTGTTTGTGGTCAAATATAGCTTTATCAGAGTATTTCTCAAGAAATGACTGTACAAGTTACTATGATCTCTAGCAAAGATTGTTCTCAGTGAATAAATTTTTAGAATGATTGCAATCAAACTATTATGAACTATGAGTCGTAACTTTTTTTATAAATCCTGACGAAGTCTCGATTCGGAGTCGAAACGTTGCGTGACGATAATTTAATAAATTTTCACTATGAATAGTCTCTTTGGATTTTCCTATAAGCTATTTCTCAATTGTATAGCAGTTCTTTTTGATTATCAGGTGGACACTATTCCATCAATTACAAGGAATAATTATAAAATTCTTCTTGTTATATGGAATTAAATTTAAACGCGTTAGAAAACAAATTATTTAAATGTACACGACGTACGGACATGACTGTCGGGAGAGTATAAATCGTCTGCTCTTCTACTGACAACTTGGTGATATCATTCAAGTATTTTGAATTTGTCCTCCTTTTTTCTCCCGAGGGTAACAGATTCGAATAGTTTATATCTTAAGAAAATCACAATACGATATGTGCTCGGAAAAGAAAACGCAGTACTTAATTGATAAATTTTGGCATATTATTGAGTGTCAGAAAGACGATGCTATCCGTTACATTATTTGTCAATTTCGATCTGTTTTGATCCTCATGTTATTACTAAATAAAACGAAAATAACCAGTGAAATGACATAAATACGGGTATAGTACTACATTGTGCAAGAAACTGCGAGGACGAGACAAATTCAAACTCACGTTCAAAGGTGGATGTGTTCAGCTAGTTACTGAATACAGGACATATTTCCTGACAATAATTCATATATTTACGTATTGTAATAATTTGTTTAGATAAATATGAATTAAAATTGTGTATGTTATTTAATAACTGGGAATCAGTCATTTATTACACCTCCTGTTATTTGTGTTATCCTGAATGGGAATGGATATCCCCCAGAGGGCTTACATCTAGTAAGTACGTGTTTGGCGAACACGGAGCCCCGAACTGAGTTTGGCATTGCTTCCACTTACTTGTGCTATGCTCCTTCCTTTCTCTTTCCTGACCTCCCTTAATCACCTCTTGTTCTTTTCGATCCCGACGCAATTAGAGCTAGGGTATCTTTCATTTTCCCCTTCTTCCCTTTCTTCTTCTCCTTCTCCTTCTCTTCTTTCTCCCGCAGGGAGCTCAGTTTTGAGTGAGTATGGGCTTGCCAAACCCTCGGTTCTGAGCTGGTGACTGGTATTGCGCCATCAGTCCTCGGACACCTTAAGCTTTGGAAATGCTTCAGCGACCACCATTGTCGCGACGGTGGATAGTTGCATGTTTCGAAGGGAGGAGATCTTGCCTTCATTGGCCGGGTCCCGAGGAAGGATTAAAACTCTATAAAAAAACCCTCAACCTTATGGTGTGTTACGCGCCGGTGAGGTGAATGGGTGTTGAGGACAAACACTCACTAGCGGACAACCTCTGGGGCAACTGACGCACCTCAGTTGAGTAAGGCTTAGTGGCGTGATGTGGGGGCTCCACGTCACCTGACATTTATTTTCTCCGAACTCGTGGGACAAAATGAATGATTCCTTTTTTTTCCTGCCTTGTGGAGTAAGCGAGCCGCAGGGTAAGTACCACGCCTCAGAATCTTCTAAGAGGCCGAGGATTCACAGCCCTCCCACTTCGAAAAACAAGAAAAAGTTAAAGAGCATTCCCTACGAGAATGTTTATGTCGTTATGACTCGTATAGACAGGACACTTGAAAAAGTGTCCCCGTTCTATATTTATAAAGGTTTAGAAGGTCTCGTTGGTTCAATGAAGACCATTAAAAGGTTAAGAAACGGTACAATGCTGCTTGAGACAAAAACAAGCAAGCAAGCGTTGAAACTACTTGATTGTACTAAGCTTGGCGAGTTCCCTGTAAAGTGCTGCACTTAATCGCAAGTTGTCGTAAGTTGTAGGGTCATTATTGAAATGGCAACAGACGAACTTGTTGCAGAATGAAAGGCTGACCATGTAGTTGAGGTCAATCAGATCATGAGGAAGGTAAATGGTGTACTGGAGAAGACCAGTTCCTTCATCGTGACTTTTAACTATCCTAAACTACCAAAGGATCTGAAGGCTGGATGGCTTAACCTGCCGGTCCGTCCCTTTATTCCGAATCTTCTGCGCTGTTTCAAGTGTCAGAGGTTTGGACACACGACAACATCGTGTAAGGGACGTNTAAAAAGAAATTTTTTTTTGTAAGACCAACTCAAACAAAATACCAATACAATAGGTTTTATGCAATTCATCTGCAATATTTCATTCGCATTATGGAGTATCATAAATTCTTTCCTCTCTGTTGCATTTGTTATTCGGAGAGGAAGAATTTGTGATAGCTTGTGTTGCACACCTTAGTTCTTTAGGTGAAATTTTTTAATCATAGATGGTTTTATTAATATGATTCTTTAGGACTTACATGACGCTAAAATAAATGAGGGTTACAATACATCATGTTTAGAATAAATTTAGTTTTCTATAAATTAACTTAGTCAGTACTAAGTATTTTATAGTATTAGAGTGACTTTCGAGAACTCATGCTGGCAGTTTCAGTGGTCTTCTCCGCCCTAAAAGAATGAGTGTGAAATTCTTCTATTTTTTCATATATCAGTGTCCGAATATCAGTGAGTTGTACTTGAGTTTTACGTTTGGCTTGTATGAAACATCTGAATAGCAGTGATCAATGAACGAGTAATTATATGTTATGTGATTGGTGATGCGGTCTTACTATTTTTCACATTTTCGTTGTATTTAATTGTGTGTTAGTTCCTGTCTTTTCTCATGCACGATCTATGGTAGGAGAAAAGCTCCGAATCAAGCAAAACTGAACAATTTCATGCTCTCCTGTCACTTCGTGTATTTAATAATGCCTCAATTTTTTTTCCTTTGAGCTGTGTAAAAAGGCGTTGAAGTCTCCAATGCAAGCAGTGGTGAGAGGGTGACAGTAAATCGGGTTAATAAAAATTAATATGTTTATATAATAGAAGATTCACGTCTAAAGAAAAAATATTAAAATGGGATTGATTCGTATGTGATTATCTGATCCGAATCACGGGAAGTGGTAGTCATTTTCCAACTGTCGGATTATTATTCAGATGGACGATGTTTGCCACTGTCTGTTCTACGGACTTTCTTCTTCCATAAAATAGAGGTTTCACTTCTTTAAAAACCTATTTATAATATATATTTTTAATTATGTTTAAATAATTTATTACTTATACACTTAAAAGTTAAAAATAGTTGCAAACTGTGAATGAAGAAGTGAAGCAGAATCTAATTTTCTCTCTGGAAGGAAGGACAATGTAATGAATTACGATCAAGGACACAAAGATATAGTTGCATTTCCATATCTGCATTTCGACGAAATGAGTTGCGTGGGAATGGATTGAATACATATTTGGACGTTCTTTTTCAACTTCATCAAATTATTTTGGTGATAATTACTAGTATAAGTNTAATAGATTAATACTAGTATAAGTGAGAAAAAAATTGATAATATAGTTCGTAGTACAAGAAAAAACATTTTATTCCCCCCCATGTTTCTAATTTTTGTTAAATTTGGTTTTATGCTGAGTAAATAAGTAAGCTGGATAAAGGTGAAAAAAGAAAAATTAAAAAAGAAAGTCATCAAATCGATATTTCCGAGATGCGACTTCTTCAATTTGCTATAACCCTTGTAGCACCAACTTGCTTTTTTCACAACNTGACTTCTTCAATTTGCTATAACCCTTGTAGCACCAACTTGCTTTTTTCACAACCCTGTCTGCAAGTCTTATTAGTCAAGAAATCATCATACAATTTAAAAGGATCAGAGATTGTTCGGTATAGATGGTATTTCGAGATATGTGGGT
>NNCF01136966.1:7654-23078 GCA_002313205.1 Laupala kohalensis
CGACTTTATTGCGCGCGGGCAGGCTGATGTGGGCATTGAGCATTTAACAGGGTTAATGTAGAAAACGCATTGTAAGAAATGTTGGAAGGACACATTTCGCTACAATTTTTTACATTATTTTTATCTATATATCACCAGGTTAGATACGTAAATCACGAAACCGCGCTGCTCGGCCGCCATACTGTCACATGCTCTTATGTATTTCAAATTACTCAGTTTCAGAATAATGTTTGTTCTATTCCATTAACTGATAGATACAAATTAAATCACGTATTTTCTTCATTATTTTTCACACTGTTGTGTTTCAAAGTAATTCGAATAATAATATAGAAAACATTTCTACATCTCAGTAATTTGCGTAACTTGGAGTGCTAGTCCCACCTTAACGCTAGTAAGAAAATGAATGACACTTGCCGAAAACTACATGATGTAGGGCAAAGTAATATCTTCATATTATTTAGATAAATAAAATAGACTTGCAACATAAAAATAACCATATATATTTTCTAACAAAAAATAGGGAAGTTCAATTTTCCGTTCGATTTAATCGCATGAGTTGACCTAGTAATAATAGAGGACAGTGCCCAAATTCGTACTCCTCCCCTAAAGCGGATCCCCAGTTCGCCCAGCATTTCATTCTCCTTAACTCATGGAACCAAATGTAAAAAGCAGACTAGGTTTCTACAATACCGTAGGGTAGAGCACATATCACCCGCTTCACCAGTGTCTTACAAAACCGCCATTAAGTGTATTGACTGAAAAAAGATTTCACATTGTGTTAGATTTTTTGTTATTTTCCCCAGATTTCGAAAGATAAGATTTGCAACTTTTCTATGTTCTTAATTGTTGAATTTTTATATATCATTAAATGTTTTAAAGTTAACGTTTATCACTAAACCGTTTCATTTAGATGTTTGGTTAACAAAATAAATGGGTTAACAAAATGTTGGCTATCGTCACGCAAACCAGACCCCTTAGTTCTTCCAGTTTAAACTCTTCCCGTTTTTGTTCATACCCTTATTCTATTGCAATTATTCTGCATATTCCATGAGGATAATTAAAAAAGTGTAGTTCCGAAAACAAAATTTATGAGGTTTTCTAACATGAAGAACGGTACACCCGAGGAAACATCGAATACCAAAAACTGCAGTTTTGAGTGAAGATCTTTAAGAGCTGGCTCACTATTGTCTTGCTATCGAAGTTTCTTATTGGGACTTCCTCGAAATAAATTACGAAGAATGGCTGTACAATTGAAAGAGAGAAATAACACTGAACATTCTTTCAAATATAAAATAGATGGGAAGTAGTAAGTCAGTCTTTTTCTTAAACGACACCAAACTATACTCTCAGAAACAAAGCTTACAGTAACCTCGTATGCCAGGACCCTTGGGTAAAGCAAAGAAAACAAAGAATTTTTATAACTTTTAGTAAGATTAAAGAAATCTCTTAGATTGCGGTGAACCTCACTGCCAGGTAACAGATTAATCATGTTACGTCGAATGAAAATGGTAGACGGGACCGGGATTCGAACCCGGGACCTTGAGCTCTACGCGCTCATGCGCTTACCGACTGCGCCATCCCGTTCGCTTCTCGGGTCCGTCTATCATTCTCATTCAACTTGTGAAACCCAAAGACCTCTGAGGTGGTCTCNCCACCTCAGAGGTCTTTGGGTTTCACAAGTTGAATGAGAATGATAGACAGACCCGAGATGCGAACGGGATGGCGCAGTCGGTAAGCGCATGAGCGCGTAGAGCTCAAGGTCCCGGGTTCGAATCCCGGTCCCGTCTACCATTTTCATTCGACGTAACATGATTAATAAGATTAAAGAATAATGTTTTCTCTAATTTAATACCTTTCATTTTTATGGTGTTATTTTCATTATTTTTACAAGGATTTCGATTTAGGAATCTGTTTTTAAAGTAGCGAAAGCGTAAGGTTCTTGAAAATACATTCTTTCAAACCAATGTGTCATTATTTTTCCTAAAAATAAAATATTGGTAGTGTGTAAAATTTTAAAGTATATTACATATTTTAAAACATAATTATTTTTCTTTTGTAATGTTTTTAGTCAAAAACGGGGGTCCGGTTTTGGGCAATTTTCTCTTTATCATAAATTTAATAACATTCCAAATAGGACTCATTATTTTCTGTAGTTTCATTATGTTAAGTAATTAGCTATTGGTAAAGACATACAATAGTGTATCTTAACAATACAAAACTGTGTATGCAGATAATACTTCGGACTGAATACAATAAGGAAGAACCACTGTAGACGCTTCACCCATTACAATATGAATTTCTACACCGATAGGGAAGAAACGAAGGTGGCAATTAGGGTGAACAAGTTCCCAACCATGGATACGCTTAGTGATCGTACAACCCCGCGTGACAGCAGAAGATCAAGTAATTACACCACGACACGAAGAAACGGAGCGACAGATAATCCGCCAATGGACGACTTGTATGCAGATATCCTGCAGACGTTGAAGGGGAAACCTTTGCCCAAAGTATCTGGAAAGGCAAAACGGCATATGCAATACACGTTGCTATCGTTTAGAACAGACACGCTGCAATTAGGAGCAAAGTTGAGGCATTACATGATAAACTGGGGGAATATGGGAAGGAGACCGAAAAGGCTGCATTTTTTGCGTGTCTCTGCCATACGGCCTACAACGACTACAATTGTGGGGGAAGATATTCAATTGCAGACAATGGAAGAGAGTAACATAACAGCGTTAGATGACAGGTTCAATATGTTGACAGAACGTATCAGTATACACCTAGCGAAAAATTGGGTACTAACGGACGGTGGAGTAGGGGGACGGGGACCTAGTACAAAAGGTGTGATCAGAAGTAGCAGATAAGCTGCTACCTGCCATCGATGATAGGATGGTAAAGATGCGTCACGCCCTTCAGGAGGATAGTGCGGCACTTGTACAGGACGTGCTTCAAAATATGGATACAGTGAGAACAGAACCTACTACACCCACTCAAAGTGTGGGCACGATGCCCGGTACCGCGGTAATGAAAACATTTGCTGAGGTGGTGCACCGGAACAACTGTCGGGATAAAAGGAACAATCAAATCAGGACACGAGACGTAACATGGACAGGCAACGACATTCCGATATCACGACGAAAAGATTGGTACTGGTTGGGAAAACAATGCTGTTGATGTAGACATTGAGAAAACATTGAAAAACATATGATTGACGACGCAAAATATCCAAATATAAGGATTACAGCGCACAAGGGCAGGGCACATCTTAATCACAGTAACTGATGATGCCAGTTGCTGCGCCATAAGGGCTATCCTCGGGGCAGAACAGAGTTTATTAGAAGTACCGTTGCGGAGAGTGAACCCTCGAGTGATTATATATAATGTATATGAGATAGAGGAGGAGAAATTCATTGAGGAACTAAAGGACAAACTGACTTTCCCACCAGAGAAGCATATAAAAGTAATACGGAAGATAGGCCGAAAGGACAGAAAATCACTACATTGGGTACTAGTGGTCGACCGGTCAGTATATAACCAACTGCTGATGGATGGCAGGGTACGCATATTCTACATGTCTTATGCCTTATTTGAATTTATCGAGCTAACCAAATGTTTTAAATGTCTTCGTTACGGTCATCTCGCTAAGAACTGTCGTGATACACGCGAAACATGTGGGCACTGCGGGGAACATGGACATAAATATAAAAACTGCACTAGAAAAGAAGAAACAGAAAAGTGTGCTAACTGCCTCCAGAAGGGGTGGGATGCGTCACACTCTCACAGGAGCGTACAATGTAAGGAATGTGAACGTGACAGAGGCACACTAGAAACGGCTATGAAATATGGTCCTTAAGGTAATACAACAGAATTTACAGAGAGGGTTCCAGGACTTACGGAGGTGGTTAATTACATCTCTGAAAACCGGGTTGATGCATGTAAGTTGCAAGAACCGTACACTCGTTATGAGAAAATAATAAATGTCCCAAACCACTATAGGGTGTGTCAACAGGGTGAAGTATCTGCAATACTAGTACCTAATAACAGCATACATGTGTTAGAACATAGTGAATATACATCCCGCTATATACAAGTTGTGACGCTAACAAAACGCGAAATAACAGTGATGCTTATTAATGTATATGTTCAGTATGCAAGTAAAACCAATTCCATTCTCAACAAGGTACAGAATATCGTAGAAAAGAATACAGGCATGAATATCTATATAGGAGGAGACCTAAATCGGCTTTCTCACATACGGGGCGATAAAGTGGACAAAAGACGGGGAAAGAAGATAGTAGATATGATACTACGTTGTGATTTAAGTATTGTGAATATATTGGGACTTCCGACATTCCGCAATATTGCCGTCAATATTGCACGTCAATATTGCAAAATTGCATTCATCCCGTCTGTTTACTTCTCAGTTAACAATGAGAAATGGTTAGGGCAAACAAAGTAATGATAAAAGCTCAAACAGGGCACGGGGACACCAACTTGTATAAGTATAAACTAGGTTGGCGGAATGATTCTTGATGTTCCTGCTGCCAGGGGAAGAATCAGTACACCATATATTCTTCCATTACGAAACTGAACGAGCATACTGGTATGCAGAATTATGGCGAAACTGTGTTTATGTGTGGACTGACTTATCCAGGTTGATTGAACTAAACAGGTATTTGAGAGGATCACAACTTTTGTAGAGCAGATTTATGTGCTGAGACTGTGTTTCGCTACGACATAGAACAGGCGCCTACCTCCACGTGGTTCGGTTTGACACCAACCAGTGCAAAAATATTAGTTGGGCTAAGTGGCACCGCCAAAGCTACCGGCAAGGGATAAGGACAGGCAATGCAGAATCGTGCTGACAACATATCATGAAAGCAGAAAACATATACGTAAAGAAAGATTATGCCATAAAATGAGACGAATGACAATGTATACTACATAGGTGAATCACAACGAAAAAAAACATGAATAAAGCGGAACGTTAGCCAGCTTGCGAGAATTTCGACTCAGACTCAAATATCTGAGGAATGGAAACATCGGTATTTACTGTTCAGTAACGGAACGGGGATCAAAATAATAAAACTGTAATTGCAGTTAACTCCAATGGCAGATGTACGTGAAGACGTATGTATAGTGCAGTATATCGACTCAGAAAAGCTCTAACTATCTGTTAAGTGAAGTTGATAATTCGGGTGGAAAATTAGTAATATCTGTCTTTATTTTGGCGTAGGGTAGCAAGTGCGAAAGTCAGAATATAGTATATTTTATTTTAAAATCACATAAATAATTAAATATTTTATATATGTTTTTCCTTTCTAATTATACATTATGTATAAGGAAAGTATTGAAAAATATCGACATCTCTTCGTATCGTAAATTTTTGACTTTCAGGCGCTTCTTTGAGATCAGCTTAAGGAGAAATTGCAAAGACTTCAGTGTAAAAAGTAATATTTCAGGTGAACCCTTTTTGAATGGTAGATATGTAGGTAGTTAAGAAACTGTAAGAAATTAAGATAAATATTTTTAGACCGATTAAATTGTAAAATATGTCATCTTGTTTGATAATACTTTTATTTTTATTTCTGTGAATTATGTTCCTTTCTCTGACTTTTTATTGCAATACAATCTGCTTAAAGCTAAAACCTTTTCATTAAGAAATATAATTGGACAATTGAGTGGAACACACACCAGATTTTTTCATTTGACAAAACGAAAGATAAAATTTGTTGAGGAAGCGCACCATAAAAAGTGCAGTCAGTAAATTTAATGAGCTTAAATGCTAAAATTTCTGTGAAGTATTATACCTGATTTAGAATATATGATTCAACAATACTATTAAGAAAATATGAAATGAGATTTTACGTCAACACTTAAGAAAAAACCCTGGTCTGCCGAAGTAGGTGAGGTTTTCAGTCGGGGCTTCCGTCGTCTATTCCTGACAAATGTCATTTCGATACCATAAGCTCCCCGGCAACACATCTCTCCCACTCAACTCCCTCACTCTAGTGACGGTTAGGTAGAAGAACATGCCTCATTGCCTGATCCTCAGCAGAAGGCATGTAATGATAAATCAGTAATAGAATAAAATACTTACTCAAATATTACTTTTTTTTCAGTTAAACATTGCACAAATGAAATGAAGGTAAAATTACCTGATTTTTGAGTGCTCATCTTTTAAGAGCTCCTACTCGCGCGAAAGGATAATCTGGAATGAATTTGTAGGAGCTCTTTCGCGTTTCGAACCCCCCCCCCCTCCAGTCGCAGACCGTTGAACACTGTACCAATAGAACAAGCTACCTAACGAGCGAGTGTTACCTTACAGACGGGAAAATGTATGCCCCCACCGATTGTTAGCTTTGCCTCTTCAGTTCTATTGTAAAATCTCTCCAGATTCTTTACTTTCTGATATTCATAGTTTTAAAAAATTATCGTAATATTTTGTAATTTATGTCTTTCTTTTACTTTTTTCTCTGTAAATGCCGTGAACGTTGAGTTCACCAGTCGTAAAACTCATAGATCTCATCTTTTCTGAAAGAATACAGCGTCTCTGCATGTTGAGCGTAATGATATGTTAGCGAAGCGTACGGCTACCCAGTGGAGCGCACGCTTTGTCGACGCGAGAAGCTATAACACTCGAGTCGCTTTGTGTCGAGTTCAGACTCCGCCCGGTGACAGGGAAGGAAAATACATACACAAGACAAAGACATTTGCAGAAAGAGCGAATTCATGCGCCACCACCACCATATACCGCCGAGCATTCATTACTGTTCTTTTTTACATGGGATCCAATCTCTTGCGTACAAAATATCATTAGGACAACCTTTCCAGAACCAGTCTAGTATTTCGCGTCGGGCACCCAACATTCCAATTGTAGAGTTAAGTGGTGTTAAATGACATTTTTGTTCTGAAATAAAGAGACAAAATTCCTACAATGTATTTGTTCTCTCTATTTTATTATAATGTTGTAGTGTTTCATTTCGATAGAAAAATAATGAAAATTTAATATATAATATTTTAACATTTTACTCGTTTAAAGCAAATAAATAACAGATTATAACAGATTTTTAAAACTCTAAGTAGTCTTTTTTTCTTTTCAATTATAAAGTATTATAACGATGGAAAAAATACGAGATCTCTTCGAACCTTTATGAATTGGCTTCAGGAGAAACTATTTTCAAATTCTGCGTACAGATAGCTTAACATTTCTGTACATCGTGTCGTTTTCGAGCCACCACAGAGAAGATTCCTTCTTTGAGATCAGCTAATGAATTAATTGCAAGGAGTATAGAATGGAAGATAATTCAGACAAACTGCATTTGAATTTTCAGATATGTAGGTATGATGCTAACTTTGTAATTTTTTTAAGATAAATATTTGTAAACAGATCGAACAGTTAAATGTCATCGGGGTAGATAATTAAAGACTTTTTCTCAAGCTGATTTTTGTATTTCTGATATTTATATTGCAATGTAGCGTGTGTACTACTATGATAGTTATTAGATACATCGTTATAAATACAAAAGTTTACAGTTGGTGCTGTGTGATTACTGCCAATGATATTTCTCTGCTAGTAAATTAAGCGAACTTAAATTATGTGAAACAGCTGGGAAGAGACCAATTGAAACAACCGGTTCAGTTATGTCACAGCAAGTAAAACTTTCAAAATCACATATAATTAAAAATGGATTAAGATAGAAAATTTGGTATGCAAATCACTGACAATGAAATAGTAATAATCAAATGATGTTCATAATAAATAGTGGTGCGTTATGAAATAACTATTGAATGTTTTCAAATTTTATTTAAAAAAGTTAAAAATATTTCATCTTGTTCTACACTTCTAAATGCGATGGCATTCCTTGAAGTCTTTTTTCTTTACACTTCTTTTGTTCGTCACAGTCAATCAGCTACCAAATAATACATTAATCGGCTGGAATATTTAGAAATTCTACACAAGACATAATTTCAATGCTGGACTAGATGCTCGTGAGTTCCATGGCTAATAAATGCTAAAATGGAATTTTTGTATTCGCGAGCTACAAAGAATAACTATAACATAAAAGAGTAAGATTATGAGAGTAAGGTACAATATGACTTATAATTCAACATCTTCGTCTTTTATACATGTAAGTAGGGTCCTCTACACACACACACAAACAATTTTTCTTGACATTTCTATAGCAAATATTTATTTCTGTATTTAAATAAGGTTACAGAAACTTGCATATATTTTAAAATGAAGTGGGTCTATAAAATATTATTAGAATCATTTCAATTTGAAGAATTTCCGTAGACAAAACATACTACATTTTAATTTAGTATGTATTCAAGACATTGAAAAATCAGATGAAATATTGTATAAAAATTAGACATTCTTTTGTATAATAGTATTTAATTGAAGTTAATGGTATATTTTCTAAATATCTGAATAATCTGCAATAAATACTAAAGAATTTGAGTTAAAAATTACTGACTTGTTTTCTCCTCCTCTTTGTCAACTGCTTTGACAACCAAAGAAATGGATAAAAATTACACACATGAAGGACATTGAAGAACGAAAAATTTAATTAGCATGGTATCATTTCGCCACTACTTTGATCACGTTAAACTACACATATGTATATTTGTGTGAAGTTTGAAGTTTTAAAGAAGAAACCTGTTACAGTATCGCCTTCACATCGATTCGCGTAATGGAGATCAGCGCACTAACAAGTAAACTCGTAAAAAAGATCGTAATTCTACAGGTTTCAAAGTGTCCAATTATCACTGCAAATGTAAAGTGTCATAACAGAACATTTTGTAAGGCAGACTGGGTAACCTATATCTCCCATCGAATATAGGAAAGAGCCAAGGAGAAAAGATTAAAATGATGCAATCCCTCAGATTTTAATAGATTCATGGATTAATTAGCATATAAAACTATTCAAAATTTTCAACTACTTCATTGTGTGTAGAATTTCTTATGTATGTCTTACGTGTTATTTAATTTTTGATGATTTGTTACCTGTTCGTGGAATGGAGATATTACATTTCCAAGGACACTAATTGTTTCGAAATGATACTGCTTGTTGCGTATCAGCCTTCCCTGGAATTGGCAGGCGCCTCTTGCTTACAGGTGTGCCATGCGCTTGCGCCGTGCGTCAAAATTGACGCTCCCGCCTTGAAGATATATTAATTCTTTTAGTAGCCTGCTTGCTACGGCGGCGGTCTGACCTGAGCAGACGCTTACCCCCTCTCCTGAAGGGTAGTTCAAACGTACGCGGCCAGGGCGCTCCAGTGACCGGATGCGAGAATTGCAGTCTCAACGCGATAACTCGGAATTCCGGCGTAACAGCGCGACTGTCGGTTGACTGTCAAATACGACCTTCACATGTTTCATTTTTTATGGTATATTTTTAATGCTGCTTTTCTACGAAGGAGAAAGGATTCGTATTGTATCGTATATTATCGTTTTATGCTCATTTTTTCATATTGAAACATTTATTCTTCATTCACATTCTTTATACTGTGAATTATTCTTAATTGAACATATTATTGTCTAAGCAATTGAATTTCTTCACGACAATGAAATCCTGCTTTTTATAAGCACCAATGATATTAATTCTTTTTTTTCAACAATAGGTGTATATTCTTTATTGGAGTGATCTTCTTCCACTCATTCTTGTAAAACACTGCTTCAGGATCAACGAGGCAGACGCTGCGTCGAGAGCTGAGTCTTCAAGCTATTATTCTGTGTTTGTGTGTACACTAATAATTTACGGATAATCATTCAGGTAATATGTTGTCAGCTCACAATCATTGAAAAATCATTCTCGGAAGGAATTGTGAAAAAAGGTTTCATCTATGTATACTATTGGTACTCATCTGTTTCATTATTGTTTCCTATTTTATTCATAAATATACAATTGAATGACACATATGTTTCTTATGTTAGTTACAAAAAAGCACACACACTTCAGCTCGCATCATTCCAAACAATGCTATGCTCAACTATTTATATGTAGGCCTGGCCCGGATTTTCCTTCGGATATTGGTAGATTTTCCATGGACGGCAACATCATGAACACTTTTGTTTGATCGAGATTAATCACATTTTTACTGCACAAAATATCTACAAATATTTTGTAATAAAACAAATGGATAACAGTTCGTATTTATTAAATAATTTCTTTTATAAATATTAAATTCGCCGTTATCCTTAGGTCCTTGATCGGAATTGATGGGATGGTCCCTTGCTTGTTTTCGGAGAGTAACTTAGTTATCCACCACGTAGTCATATGCAGTTTGCAAGTGCTTTTTTGACGATGAAGTTTATTTTTTTTAATTTTAGGCGTACACACGTGGAAAAGTTGAAATATCTATCTAATTACATCGCAGTGTTGGTGTGTTCCTTCCGCTTGCGATAAGGCTAACAGAATGTCTGGGTAGAAGTGAACTTGTAGATTGGTAGGATGGTGGTAAAGAGACTGGTAGGATTCGCTCAATGAGCGTGAGAGGGTTGTACTGACAGGGTTATCTAATGGTCTAGCGTCGTTTTGTGGCGGCCTGTTAACGTAATTTTCTCGTTGCGTGTTGCCAATTTTAATGCGGAGTGCCCTGCCACAACAAGCGACGCTACCCTCGCATAATGGAAATGAACTTAAGTGCTCGTAACGGAAGGGACAAGAGGGAGATGAACTTCGTTGAATTACTTCGCTCCTATCGAGGGCTCAAATTTTTATTAAATGATCCACTTTTAAAAGTGTTCATCTGAGCAAATGCTTGTATTATTCACTCAGTACAAATTTTGATTTTTTAAGAATGTCAAATTCTTCAAATTTTTATGATAAAAAGATAAAATCTCGAATTCTTGTTAATTTGCGACTTCTATTGTTCTTTTTCGGTACTTATTATAGTGTGTTCAGAGGCTACTGCTCTGTGAGAGAGAGTTTAATAGACCCTTGACACCCAAATGAGCATTCTTCCTCAGTCTCGCGGAAGGGTCTACCTTCCTCTAATGACTCCAAGCGACCAGACTACAAAAGAGCATCCATAACATCTGACACAGTTACTTTGTAATCTAGGACTTCCACGAGTTGCTTTGCTACACGACATATGAGAGTACTTATCAAATAGTATATTCAAGAGTCTTGCAGGACCATTGAATATATTCAATAGTCCTTGTCTGGTTGAGCAAACCACACAACTGCTTCACTAAATTTTCCATTATTTTTAGTAGCAACTTCACAACCCCATTAAAAATATAAATAGAGGTGCCATAACACCATTCATTTTTTGCTTTAAAAAAGGTGAAATGAGAGGGAAAACGTTTGTTGCGTTGTCCTGGCCCCTTTGTCACGCAGAGAGGCATATATTGAAGATACGAACTTGAAAGTTAGACGGGGTATTGCTTTTGTATTGTAGATATTTACTTAATTTTTTTGTACTTCGATTCTAACGGATTTACTCAGGAGCAACGTGTTTTGTCGAATTTTAATTATAAAGACTCCTATATATCTCGTGGGCGAGAAGATAGAGCTCGTCTTTTTCACTCACTGTGATTTCACCAAGTGACTTTAGCAACAAAGCAGACCATTTAAAATCTTGGAAAGAAAAACATTGCTGTGATCTTGTGAAGAATACCTGTTACTGGAAAAATGCCAGAAGATTTATGTCAGAACGTAAAATGATTCAGTTTGTGACCACCTTTTTCATAAAATATGAATCAATCAACGACTTAGTCACATATAGATCAGAAATCTAACATCGCTGCCCCATTTCCCAACTTAAGCACCGTGTGCACTTATGAGCAGTGCACTATTAGTTCGTTTGTCCATTCTCTTCATCTAATTTATTCCAGAGAACTTTCTATGAACATTGATTGCACCATCTCTCGCGCGTTAATGGACTTGATCCTCGCGTTCTTCTAGTTTTGACGCTGTGGAGTCTTATGGTTCGCACACATGCTCCTCGATGCCCGTCGGCCCTTCAAGATGGGCATGAAATATAAAACACAGGACCAGATTACTCGGTGCCAGTGGAGGAGGTGATACTGCCTGACGATGTCACCGCGAATTAGCTGCCAACGACGCCGCAGGGAGTCATAACGGGTTACTTCATTTCCCTTACCCTCACAATCCCTTCGTGACCTCTAGGGACTAGAGTGCTGCGAACTCTCATCGTAGCAGACTCTCCCGTCTCACTGAATAGCGCCACAATCACTTCCACCTCTGAACCCCAAGGAACCAATCAGTGACACAATCATAATATAACGCGGTCCTTGTTACTGTTGTTGTTTCTCTTGGTTGACGGATTGGGAAACCCTTGAGTCAACTTAACTGGGAGAAGTGCCTTCGATAATACATGATGCGCCACAGGGTAAATGTTTACGTATGAATCACTTAACCTTGGTTATTTTAGTTGTTTAAACTTTTTCTTATTTGAACTCATTTATCTTTCTTGGTTTTAAGAAAAGTTGTAATGTTATTTTTTAATTAATTCGTTCAAATATAAAAAATGTCAATTCATCCACACTATTGTTCTACTACTTTCAAAATAAGTAATTAAATTTCAAAACTTTTCTTTTTGCTATTATTGTTTCTTATTATCCATATAAGATAAGTTTTATCTCCTCTCAAACTTGGCACGGTTGTGTACATTAATTCTGTAGCCCCATCCTGACCCAGGTTTACCTCCAGGCTTCCTTCGCGTAAAGACCGATTTTATGCGCAGACTCTCGAGGATTGTTGCGCTCTCTGCACCTATTAGAAGTCAGGGGTCTAATTTCTACAATAGAACTACTCCCCTTCGGATCTTGAATTTAGAGTTATTTTAATAGTTACGATTTATGAACAATATTTTCCGTATAATCTGTTGTTTGATTATAATACGTACTTGTGAAATATTATTTTGTATTTATTAAATACATATTTGTTGGTATTTTATTGATAGTATTGCGAATAACTTACTATTTTTATTCTTATCTTAGTAGTGTTCTGACATGTTAAATCTACCTCTGTCTTACGACCCTTGATCGGAATCGACCAGAATTGATATGATAATATTTAATTATTGTACAGTTTTTTGAGAATTACAGAAGCGGATTCAATTCCAAATAAAGGATCAAAAAGAACAAACCAACAATAAATTCCATAATTCACCTTATGAGAATGACATCTCGATACTGTCAACAACTTTCCAAGTATTATTTGATGAAAGTATTAAACTCTTTAATTCATGAAAGTATGGAATGTACACGGCATAAATTAAGAAAGAGCTGCATAGCCATAACTATTATTTCTTTCGAGAACCATTGCTATAACTATTCTTCTTTCGAGAGACGATACAAATTAATTTATTTTCAAGAAGTGAAATACGAATAACTAAATGATTAATTATATTCCTTTAAGAGTTCAACCTATAACTTCACCATTATCAATCTCGTTCATTTGCAATACAGAATATGGAGGTGCTAGCTTTTGTCACATCCATACTGCATAAACAAGTTATCCTTATGTGTATTTTTAAGAGTAGAATACAATTATAGTTGTTGTAATGTTCTTATCTAAATATCTGTTTCAGGACATTCTTTCCGAACAATAGATCTAGCTTGGCGGCTGATTGAGGAAAGAACCATGCTCAATTCCGATGGTATTTTGTTCAATGCAAACGACATCCTATCACCAACTCTTTAAGCAAACAGCATTTTGACATATACTCCGCGGAAGTATTTTGTACTAGAATTGTAACCTGTCATTTATTATTACTATTATTAAGGCTTGCCAGTATCTAGGTCATAAAAACCCTCCAAAATATAAATATAGAAGATATTCTAGGACAGAGAACACTTGATAAAGTAAAATACGTGCTAAAATATAGACATTATATTTTTTTAAGGAAAGGAGGAATGAAAGGAAAGAGAAAACGGAAAGTGAAAGAAGAATGTAATTTTAATCTTTCCCAAGAATTTGTTGGAGAAGCACCGAACCAATAGTCAGTTTTATTAATTTTCTGAGATGATCCGCTTCATTGCCGAGAATTGTTGGCAAATTTGCAACCAGACCGATACACCTCCGTATTATGGTGAATTTTTCTGCTGTCAGTTAGTAGCTGTCACAGAAGAACAACACACGTCACATACAGGTTGATCATCAAGTTGCAAGAGATACCGATGAGTGAGAGGGCAATGTCCTTTGCGCAGGCGGGTCAGTAAAAGCTCCTTGCGCCTAACTGACCAACAGGAACTTAACAGAGGACATGGTACGTCGGAACCCTGTCATTTACCTTTGGAAATGTCAGCGCCATATCAACAGTGGAATCAAAAGATTTTTCTTTATTTCAAGAGGACGAAAAGACGGAGGAACACCAGAGAATGGTGTGAGTACCACTAAAAGTAGGAGGATCTCCTTAAGAAGAAACATAGCAGTAGCATAGATGTCGCCGTTGGGATGAGAGAGATCCATTCGTTGGCGTTGGGTGTCACATTTCTGTTTTCACTAAGACATCTTTCGTACTTTTTTGTTAATATTTTCAATCTAACGGCTTTCGCACAAGGGTCCCACATCTAACCAACCCCTTTGACACTGACAGGAAGAAAGAGTCTAGATACTCGTTATATGTTCAAATAGATATACTCAAATTGTATATTACAAAAAAATAATATTAAATACGAAAACGAAAGTTCTGTCATGATTAATTCTTGAAACAGAAAGATCCCCCGGTCACTCTTTAAAATTACTGTTGGTCTTCCTAGGTGACAGTGCGGTGTAGATAGAGTTTACAATAATTTACCAGGAAACATGCTGTCTCTGTAAGATACATTTATTTCATTTCAGATATGTTTACTTCATACATTTTTATGGAATTAGGTATGAAATGAAAATGTCTGTATAAAATAAATATATCACATGGAGACAGTATGCTTTCCTCTACAATAATTGGTGTAGGCGTTGAAAATGTTATTAAGAAGGTACTTATTTATTCATCAGTGTTAATTATGGTTGTAATTCAGCTAATTTACACAAATTATCCATGTCGTGTAACACTATCCAATAGAAAAAATAAATTATGTTCAGTTGTAACTGGGAAAATCTTGCACTGATAAAGAGAAGATATGCACGAGAAGTTTTGTTGTTAGTGTAGTCACAATCATGAAAATTGTTATTAGAAAACGAAAATTCTGTCATGTCCATTGCAATTTAAAAAGTTCATGTCCATTGCAATTTAAAAAGTGATGACTATCGTAACACATTATTATTATTTAATATAACATTGTCTGGCGAGGTTCTGACCATGAGACCTGCTCTTCCACCTAACCGTGATTTGGGTGGGGGAATTGGGAAGAAGAGGTGTTGGGTAGATGGTGAACTTATGGTACCGAGGAATAGGTGAGGGAAACCCCAGCTGAAAACCACACCTAGTTCGGACGACAGGGTTTGAA
>NNCF01136966.1:25602-40618 GCA_002313205.1 Laupala kohalensis
CAACGGTACACATTTGCCACATAATGAATGTTCCAACCTGGTAAATATAGGAAGCCATGACTGGTACCGTATTGCAAAGAAGAAGCTTTGGAAATGTCGCTAATTAGGAAATGTCGTAAATCGGTCTGTTGAATCCTCTTCCGCATAGATTGCACTTCATTCACGGCCTTCAACAACTCATTGACCTTTCTAGAGTAAACAATATCGTGGTTTTGGATTTATTCTATTTGAAATTTATTACACGCGTACTTTGCAAATATCGTTACAGGGATTTTACATCTCTCACAATCAAATATCCCTTAATTATATCACAAATTTCTGCTTTTCGTTACAAAATCATCGAAATTTTCAAATCTCTTCTTGGATTAAAAGGGCGTGGGTTCTTGGTTAAAATATTGATATCCTCTTCAATCTACATTATTTTTCAAAACCAACATTAAAACATGAATCAAATTTATTACAGTTTAAAAAATTGAAAAAGAAATTCGGAAAGCAACATTTACTTGCTCTCGATGGTATTTCATTGTTCATTCGTTTTTCATTTAGCTTTCAACGCGCTTCTTTGGAAAATAATTAGGAGGATATTTTGACACTTTCTAATGTTCAAACTACGTATTTCACGACAATGTGAGATCGTGTCGGAAAGAGAATAGTAACGATTGAATTGATATGTAGTTGGAAGTTGTACAGATGTGATCTAATATATTTTACCTTAGTAAATAATCATAAAATTAAATATTGAAAGTTTCAAATTTGAAATATCTTAGTCGAAGGAAGCTTGCCAGCAGCCAAACTATCCCTGGTTACCACTATTCTCCAATTTTCTTTGTGATGGTTCATATATAAAATTTCATTACGCAATGAGTAATCACTTTGGATGTTATTGTTCCAAATCTTCTAATTGGAGGATTTAAATGAAATCGGTCTATTCAATACTTTACGTCTGTTTTCAATCTTTCGAGTCCTCTCTGAACTAAGCCCTATATCCGTCCAGCGAATTGTATTCCTCGGCGTTTTCATCCATCACCCTACACTCTCCATGTTTAGACCCAAACTGTCGATACAACCTTCTCCATTCTGGACTACACCTATTGATGGAACCACGCCTTCTCGTTGGTGGGAACAGTCCCCACCATTCTCATTTTTTTGTTATCCATCATTTGGTTGGAGCTGTTTCTCTTCTCAAATAAGGTTGAATGTTTTTTGTTGGGAGCAGTCAAAGATGTGATTCGCTACATGAGGCATCCAGCAATTCCATTTCTCTCCCTTTCCGTACATATGTAGTCCGCGTATCACCTCAACCTCACTTCCCTCTATTTATTTCTCTCTCTCCTATTTCTTTTCCCGATCGAAACAAACAACCGATGTGATTCAATTTGCTGCACGAATAAAATTACGTTTTCCAATTAATTTAACAAGACCTGACTCGGGAATGCTTCTTTGGATTGGTGAAATTGAATGGTGAAAAACCAATTGAAATCATGAGAATTAAAGGAATGCCTGCGCATATTGAAGTTTGCGACGTTTGGTAAGCTAAACTACTGTCTCAAATCGCACATGGTGCGAAGATAATCAAGGCCGCTATCGAATTTTTGGAGTTTTCTCAGGAATTTTACCGGGAGCGCTACCAATAGCTCTTCAAATTTCGAACGTTTTGCGCACTCTCTTGTAAGATCACATCATGTTGTGACACCACTTATGATTCTGTACATACACTGATGCGCCACAATTGTTGTAACAAGATATAATAATTCAAATCTATTTGATCCAAATATTTCGTTTTCGTTTTCTCACTACTTCCTAGACAAAAAATATGCAATGATAAAAATATCTGATTATTAGATTTCAATGAAAATTGCGTTGTAGGGGGATGTGATTCATTAACATTAATAGAATTTTAATTATAAATCAGGTTTTTAGAAAATTTGCTTTCCGTTAATTAAAGAAAAAACCAGGTGTCTGACCGAAAATAGCTTTAACGGAAATGAAATTCTGACATATAGTATTATATTGCTGCTCTTTTGGTTCTTTTTTATTTGGGCTTTAGTGCTCGCCAACGTCTAGGTCATTAGAGCCCTTCTTTTGGTTCTCGTAAATATTTGTTTTTCAGCAAATTCCACCACCCTCCCACCCAAAAATCTGAAGAAAACAAAGCGGCAAATACAGTATTCAATTCTATCAATGTAGAATGATGGCATTAGAACTATTCTGTAAAAAAGTAATTTTCTTGTTTTATCTGCTGGCATTATCGTTAATGAATATTATGCAATTCTCAAAAGAACTAAATATTTTTCAAGAATTAAAAAAGCGGCAAATATTGAAATATCGCAATTAATTAGCATTTATTTGTCACTAAATGTTGTAACTAAACATAACCCACAGGTCATTAAATTAAATATTTGCAATTGTTGAAATATATTGCGTCTTATGGAGAAAACACTTATTTACAAATAAGACCAATCACGAAAGTGATGGAAATTTACTTTGATTTGTAGTACATTTTCCGTAGTATTTTTACTCACTTTTATCTATAGGTCACCGGATATCTGAGAAAGATATTTTACTTTTTCCGAAGTTAGATGCACAAATCACGAAACCCGTCGGCCTCGGCCGCCATGTTCTTATGCATTTCAAACGAGTCAAATGAGTTCCTGAATATTGGTAATCCTATATTATTAACTGACAGAAATTAAATAATGTTTTTTCATCATTATTATTCATTTTGTTGTGTTTGTAAGAATTAGAATAAAAATAAAAAAAATTATACATCTCAGTAATTTTACTACCTTGCAGTTCTGGTCCCACATTCACAACCTTAAATCAATTGTTCCCGATGACCATCATGTGACTGCATCTCTACACGATGAAATACATATTTCACGTTAAGAAGTATTACACTTACCAGACAATATAACATATAATACTATGACGTAATAAAAGTTGAGAACTTATGAAATGTCACCGTGATGTCAAATAATAAAAAATATAAGATAATTTGTGTACCTAATTTTGCAATAAAAGTTAGGTTGTATTACAGTTTTTTATGATTACTCAATAAATACATATTTTGTTATGTACATAAGGTAGTGTTACTTTATCAGTGAAACATTAAAAAAAATTCTACATGAAGCCAAACTAGAATGAATCATTTGAAACCGGCCTATTTTCAGTTGCGTAAACCTCAATTCCCGTGAAATATGTAATGTAAGCCCTATGCACCAGACGGATGTAGAGATAAAGAGACGGGGAGATTTACAACCGTTCTTCGTTGATGACAGAATTATGGTGAGAAGCCAAAAGTTTGAAGTTAAAGCAAAAAGAACTCAAGAGACGGTGATATCAATGGTGAATCGCTTAGCATGAAAATAGTGGTTTGTCTGGTGACAGTGCAAGTAAGAAAACGGAAACCAAAGGCAATGGTTCTAGTGATAGAGGAGGGATGGTTCTCGATGTCAGGTCATTGTTTCTCCTTCAACATTAACGAGGACACAAGAAAAGGAGTATTCCATATTTTATGAAAGCTACTAAAAATAAGGATTTACTTGAATATTGACATGAATCCGTTATATATAATTTTAAAGATAATGAAGGCAAAAAATAAAACCTAACCCTGATATAATATTGAAAACATAACCCTTAACAAATTATATTAAACATTCTCTTTTATTCGAGTTATATTAAAAGTTAAAAAGTAATTATTTTCAATATTTGTGAAGTAAATTGAATTTATATTTTATAATAAATTAAACTGTGGTCTATGACGAGAATGTTGATTTCTACAGCAATTCTCTCTTTTTTAGGGAATAACCATTACTTTTTTGTAGGTGTGAAGTTATCCAAGATTTCATTTTGTTTTTATTATTCAATATTCAACATAATAGTTATAATTTAAATTATAAAAATTTAGGGAACTAAGTTGATAGATATTTATTTCTAACTTGTCACACAAAGTTGTGACAAAGAATGGTCATTGATTTGGATAAAATTATTGAACTGTTATTCATTCAAAAATTATCTGAGCGAAAGAGTTTCTAGGGAAAACAAAAACATTTATTTCTTTCCTTTTTGGTTATCACACATGAGTAATTCCTCGAAAATAATATTAGCAGGCCTCTAGCTTTATTAAAAATATTACTCTACATTTGTCATGATCATCAACAAATATGTATTTATACCGTTTGATATTTGCACGAATATACGTTATCACAGGAAATTATCTTTGTAGCACAATATTTCAATTGGAACAGTTTAACTCTATTGACGTCAATCCATCCAACACTGATGTCGTGATGCAGTTGAGGAAAGATATTTAACTTGCAAGTGTGGTAAACTTCATTAATGTAATATTTTTATCAATAATAGGATGTTATTTGATACTAATTTTTAAAAATTAACCGAAAAATTTCGAAAACATACTTTCTTTTCAGAATGTAGAAAGAAAATTTGTTATAGATTTAGTGACACAAAATAAATTCTCTTTCCCTTGGAAGTGCTCACATAGGAATGCCAAGGTCTATAGACATATTGAGATTTTTCACTCTTATTCCTGTTAGAGGGCGTATTTTTATCCCTAAAGATTGTAAGAGCCATGCGGAAGCCCGCCCCTGAGGAGGACGGAACGGAAATGGAGAGACGGATAGGGTTGTTGCCGTTACTCTTTCGAGACGGCGGAGGGGAGAGAAGGGTGGGCATGTCGTAGATTACGTCGGAACGCGCAAATAACTGGAGAGGGGTGGATTCGAGGGGATGCGGGTGGAGGTTTGCAACAGAAGGGTCCAGGGAGTGACGAAGCCGCCGTTGGCTGCGTGAGAGAGAAAGAAGACGTAAAAGGGTTGGGTCTGCTGTAAAACAAGACGTAGAGAAAGGTAGGTGAAATACTCATTAGAAACAGTGAGACTAATTTATTTGGAGTCGTCAGCTCTGTAATTGGAGAGTCGGTAAGACAATTGAACTAAAAATGAGGATGGCGTTGGTTTTGTGCGATGACGTCAGAGATTACGATTATTTTATTTTGTGCGTTACTATCTCTTGAAACGGTTCGCATCATATTGGCGTCCAAAAACAATTAACCAATGAAATAATCTTTTTGATTTCAGATTACAATACCATGATACACGTTGTTGCATAGGGGCGGCGGTCAATTGTAACAATTAAACTAGAATTTATATAGTTACGATTTATAAACAATATATTCTAAATAATCAATAGTTTGATAGTAATATGTACTTAACTATATTTTGTGTTTTATTAATACAAATTTATTTGAATTCTGTTGATAATGTATCACATAGCTAACTTTTTATTCTTATCTGAGGAGTGTGCTGAAATTTTCAGTCATCAATCCATGATCCGAATTGACGGGATGGTTCCTTTCTTGTTTCTGGAGAGTAAATTAGTTTATTGTCCTCCACGTGGTCATACCCTGCTTTCTTGATCAGAAATTTATTTGTTATTTAATACCCATTTATTTCTTGATTAACTTGTGAATAGTGCCGATAGAATTTAGTGGTCATTTTTGTAGATCTTTTATGCCGACAAAAATGGTGCCAAAAATGTTATAAAACATACTTCATATGAGCAAGATCGAGGAAGCAGAATCTCGAAGAATTGGTAGACTCTATGAGGACATGACATATTACACGACTATATGTGTACCAGACGATGAACAAAGCGGAGAGGGTATGAATACATGACGACATTACGGGAATCAGGAGGACAAGAAAGAACACAAAATTGAAGAGATCGGACAACAGGGGCAAAAGAGACAGACGAGAGTAAAACGATGTTAAACAAAGAGAATAACAGAAAAGAAAGTCTTTTAATACGTAAAATGTATGATCCTGGAAGTAGCATAGTACCAAGTAACAGGGTACACTGTGAGAACTGTAAATAAATAAGTAAACAAAGACATGACATATACTGATAATAGTTCATACCGCTAATACGAATTCTGAGCATACGACTGCGTGTGGAGCGCTCTTGATTTCACCTATCCTTTCGGTACAAGTTTACAGGCTTACTACGTAAATACAGTAGGGTATTTAAACAGTCGAAAAGTCATTTTCAAGTGATAGAGTTGAATGTGGGTATAACGTTGCGATAGAGATTAATGTTTGTTAGACACAAAGACGGATTTATCACTTCTGCACCGCCCCTAAGATAATAATAAAAACTCTTAACTCCTTGTTATAATATCAACCGAATACGAAAAAACTTTATATTTAATAGAATACAAAATATTATTTACATAATATCCATCTCTCCTCGAAGGAAAACGAGAAAACCCCGGGCGAGATGGGGATACAGAGCTAATATACACAGTCCTGAAAGGTTGAGTACAGATAAAAATACTCTTTTATGAATAATAAGAAACAATAATAGGACGCGCAAAAATAAAATTTGAAATTTAATTAGTTTTTTTTTGTAAGTACTACAGCAATGGTGTGATAAAGTGCAAGAAACATTGACGTATATAATATGCAAAAGAAAAGTTCAAAAAATATTTGATGGAAAATTAAATATTATATAAGTAATTTATCGAAAAAATAAGTAATTTACCAACACTCGCCCAAAGTATATCTTATTCAATTCTCCTCTGTTTTCCGCTGCTGATTCAGAAAACACTCAAAGAAAAGGGAAAACTATATGGACCTGTCAAGTTGACCTCGTTAATTAGTACACGCCAATATTTCCTCTCTAAAGGATCTGGAGTTCGAGGTTTGTTTGAAGTTCGTTAGGCGTTGAGTTCATAAGTCACGTGGTACGCTCTCGCTTTGTACGTGCAATAGCGCGAAACACTGTATTGTGAACTGCTGCGTGGCTTGCCAACTTGTCCGTTTAACTAGCAGTGGTCCATGGTGGCACAGAAAACAAAGCGCCCGTGAGTCAGCAGATAGTGAGTACTGTCGATAACTTGCGACTTTCTCGGTCTTCAATCACATGACAATCGGCAGGTTCACTTTGAGTAGGATTACTTGTAGGAAGAGGATTGTACCATAAAATTTATGTCGTTTTAATCAATAAGTATATCTAAAACTGCTTTTTGAAGTAAATCTTATTTCATCCAATCAATTATACTCAAAACACTTGAAAACAAATGAAATTGGTAAAAAAATATCATTTTACGTTCACACGGATTAATACAATATTTTTTATGTAAAACGAATTGTCAGAAAAAAAAGGGAAAACTCGTGACCGCAGACAATGCAAGAGAGTATCTGAATGTTAATATTCTTATATTGAGATTATTATCTGGCTGACGTAATATAAAAAATAGAACATTAGTTTCATGGAAAATGAACAATTTATTTATGATAAAACAAGTTTTGTCCCTGGTATGTGTAACTTGCTTATTCCAACTCTTCTCAAACCGTAGTAAATTATTTTCACCTTCGTTGTATCAAAATGCTCATGAAAATTTAGTTTCGAATCCAACATAACTCCTTATTACTTAAAGACACTTCTAACTTCATCCTTTCACTCACAACCATAAATTTCCTAATTATCTGAATGGTGCTCAATGAGCGAAACAGTCACTTAAGTATATATAACAGCAGCTGAGATTTAAAAAAAAAAATAGCCATCACAGTATAACATTTCTTATTATTACTTATTAATTTTCTTTTCCTACTATTCATATCAGTTACCTGCCCAATAATCGAATTCGTTTAATTCTTTTTTAGTTACTGATTCAAATCACTGCGATTGAATACTAGGGTATAGTATGCACAGTCCCCAGCACATTTTAGGGCTTCTGCAAGCCCTGCATATATATTGTATATTTTATGTTAAAATAAAGCCCTTTTGAATTGAATTGAACTTGGATACGTAAGAACAAACAAACTACAATCACATTTGTAATTTAAATAAAATTACTAAGGATCTTTCAGTGTTAAATAAATGAATCATATTTCATTATACAATATCAAATTAATAAAAATAATAAATATATAGTACTGGAAAATCAGGAATTATTTATTACAATAATAGAAAAACGATACATTCAGGAAAAATTCTGATTGCGTATTTTCCAGCCCCTATTATGTGAATGTCTTCTCGAGCCAAGCGATCTGAGAACATTAATCGTATTATTCAATGTTATGAATTTTGAGTATCCGGTATTAATATTACAGGATGACTATAATGTTCTGTTTTTTATCATATTGTGTAATATTTATATTGACTTCCATTACAGTATCTATGTTAATTTCTTGAGTCTTTTTTGTTAATATAGAACACGAAATTTCGAAGGCAATAATTTGTATTGAGAACATTTTACAGGACACAACACTTTTAACGTCCTCCACTCAAAATATTAACATTTGGGTAGCCTAAACCAAAAGATCAATTTCATTAAGCCACACAATATTTTAGTTCGTTAACATTAGTCCTGTATTCGTCAACGGTTTATAGCACGAAATACAGACACTAACTCCAGAGATATTAACAAGGAAATCTGGGATTGGTACTTGGTCGTATATGTTCCTCTGTACATATACTGCGTGTATAATAAATAATTCCTTAATATTAAGTACTATGTAGTACTTTTCTTTTGTTGCTGCATAATAAAATATTATTCATAACTTCAGGGCTAAAATATCATTACAAATGTGACTGTAGCTTGTTTGTTCCTGCATGTCCAAATTCACTCTACTAAAATTGACACGTATCGTATGCTAAAATATATTACCAGTCAAATAGTTAATAAAAGTAAAATGAAGAGAAAATCTCGTCATCCTATAAAAGAGAATATCTCAATAGAAACTAATTACAGACCTTGTGATGCACTCCGGTGGCATAAACAGATTTATATCTCCGTACTCGTTAGTTGAAAATGAGGTCTTCGTCTCAGAAAACGAGCAGAGAATAGATCTTTCTCAAAATATAGACGTAAATTGTTATACACTTCACTCACTTCACCACGTTCACTCAAAGACAGATGCATTGTCACTAACCCAACAAATCTGAAAACATCACTTCCCCTTCTCCTTGAACACGGCGGAGGGATATTACTCAGTTGTTCGTTGGCAATTTCACTTCAAGTAAGTCAGGGTTGCATAGACTTGTAAAAAATTATTCCATAGGGTTTTATGTTCAAGTACTTATCCAAATTTAATTCTCTTTTAAAAGAAATACAAAATCATTTGAAATTTGCGAGGAATAAAAAAACTAATTGTGTACCATATTGCCATAAATTTTAAAATTCAAGAGTAATTTTATTATTTAAATAATTAAAAACTTTTTTTCTCAAAATCATCCTTTTTATATAAAAAAATAAAAAAGTTCAAATCTTTGGGTATTGACAAATTTTGTCATTATTATTATTATTATTATTATTATTATTATTATTGGGGATTTAGTGCTTGTCAAAGTTTAAGTGATTAGAACCCTCACATATCTAAGATGATAGGAAAGGATAGACAGCAGTTGATAAATTAACATAAAATGAAAATGAAACCTAAGAGGAAGCGGATGTTTTTTAGTGAATGTTAGAAGACAAAACATAAGAAATTAAATGTATCAATCATAAGTTGTTTTGTAATTTCCCGCCATATAGGCCTATAGTCTGCATCCGAAACATTATGAGCAGATCAAGTTTACAAAAAACACAAGTTACAGAAAATTTAATGTAAAATACTCATGCCCATATTTCACTAGCATTCGGTTCCATGTTAAATCGAAATTATTGCTCTCCAATAACATGAAATGTTATACCCGAGAGTACCCGAGAGTACCCGAGAGTACCCGAGAGTACCCGAGAGTACCCGAGAGTACCCGAGAGTACCCGAGAGTACCCGAGAGTACCCGAGAGTACCCGAGAGTACCCGAGAGTACCCGAGAGTACCCGAGAGTACCCGAGAGTACCCGAGAGTACCCGAGAGTACCCGAGAGTACCCGAGAGTACCCGAGAGTACCCGAGAGTACCCGAGAGTACCCGAGAGTACCCGAGAGTACCCGAGAGTACCCGAGAGTACCCGAGAGTACCCGAGAGTACCCGAGAGTACCCGAGAGTACCCGAGAGTACCCGAGAGTACCCGAGAGTACCCGAGAGTACCCGAGAGTACCCGAGAGTACCCGAGAGTACCCGAGAGTACCCGAGAGTACCCGAGAGTACCCGAGAGTACCCGAGAGTACCCGAGAGTACCCGAGAGTACCCGAGAGTACCCGAGAGTACCCGAGAGTACCCGAGAGTACCCGAGAGTACCCGAGAGTACCCGAGAGTACCCGAGAGTACCCGAGAGTACCCGAGAGTCTCGCATAATATCTTCGCGAGCGACTCCTGAACCGTGAACGAACGCCAAATTTTCCCTAAAATGATAATACATAATTTTTTTGTCAGAGATAGAAGATGGAAATATAAAAGGAATGGTAAGTGTGAATTGGCAATATAATTTTGCCATACATTGTGGAATATAAGGGTTTAAATTATTAGTGAAATAAGTAAAGATTAATGATTCTGACAATTGTATTCGTAAGATGAATAATCTGTATTCCACAAAATTTTAATGCAAACAGAGGATACTACTATAACAGCTGAAATACGATTAATCAGACAGCAGATGTTATTATACGGAGAGCAAGTGTCATGTGGAAAGCAAACATTGGTTCTTAACTTGTTTTTAGACGTTCTTCAAGACGGTTTTTCCACCTATTTTACGGTCGGTTATCAGTTCTTCTCAATACGGAGTTTCTTGTTTTATTATGTGTAGCAATAGCGTGAAACACAAGAGTTCTTATTTCTAAGTGTTGAAATTTTATACCTATGCATTTAGAATTATCCATACCATCATGTGCATTCAAAATTTTTCAACACAAGAATGCTCTATGAATCGATACAAATGAATAACCAACAAAATAAATTTTAAAATTTACACTTCTTATTAATTTCTCTTCATTTTAGACTTTGCGACGACGTTTGGTACAACGCATGGAACGATTTGATCTCATTTCAGGAAATGATTTCACTTATTATTCTTATTTGTTGAACTGAGTTTTAAAATTCACTTAAACTTGACATTTTTGGGTTTACAACATAGAGGTTTTTGACAAATATGCATATGTTTCTAACTCCAACTCTATCGTCTGTATTGCCGTAGCTTCAATGGACAAGGATTAAGGATAAGTGGATTACGTCGAAAAGCTAGAGAGTGGAACCAAAAAAGTTTTTGTTTTCTATGGGGCTTGAACAAGTGATTTCAAAACATTCGTTGATACAGAAAAGCTTTGCAGTCTAAATCCTATTATGTGGAAGTTCTATCGACTAGGAATTGCAATAGAGTGTATTCAAATTCATTTTAACGGGAATACTTCAGAAAGCCTAGTACACAGTCACTATCTTATCGTGGAATAGATGCAAAGTTTAAATTCTACCTTGGAGGCTACGATTAGTACTGGTACGAACGTGTTCCCTTTTGCACGTTAAAATTTATTTAATTAATCACAAATATATACAAAGGATCATGTATCTACATCAGTTAATTGATACCAGAAATATTTCATTTATTATTACACAAATGATATTAGTTTAAAAAATTGGGGTTAATGCACTACTGCCCGACAGTACACCAGTTTTCGATCCTTTGAGCTTTAGATCCCAACAGCAAAGCACCTGGTGCACTATATGCAGTTTACGACTGACGAATGAAACAATAAGAGAGGTCGTTGATTCATCCGATTTGATCATACGTTTGAGTGACAGTAATAACACTTGTTTTTCTAAGAGTGATTCTTTTAAAATTTCTATGATCGTCAAAAGATTACGTATGAACTTTATTTTATCGTCATAAAAAGGCATTTTTTCTCATGAATTGAGGTTTTTCTTTTGTCATGCGGGAGTATATACACTACTGATAACATAAAAAGGCCCATTTATTTTTCTAAGTCCCACGCTCTGACCAGTTTTGGATCTGTTAGGTTTGCAACGGATCTCTCCTCTTGCTTTCCCCTTCGACAGGGGAAGTTTCGTTCGACCAATCGTAGGTCTATTTGAAACGGCGCCCATATTTGGAAGACATCGTGCGGCGGGTAAATCGTAACAAGATAAAATGTTTAATTACACCGCTATTAAAAAAATATTTTGTATTTTTTTATTATACACATTTTAGACATCTATAACAAAAATATTCGGTATATTCTTGACTTCAATAAACTGTAGGAAGAAAGATATGTAGGAAGAAAGATAAAGAAAGGAACCTATGGTATTAATATGACTTAATACATTTCAATTTGATTGGAATAAATAAAAGGGATTTATCTTTTTTTATTTATTCATATCTGAAACGAGGTTTTCATATTATTGATCTCTGATTATTTTTTTAGGTTGCACGATTACTACCAAATTGTTATATCGTGGATAAATATGTCACTAGAAGATGTAATTTATTTGTTCCTTAAGTAGTTTTATATTATTTATAACTCGAGAATTAAACTTTTGTGTTATTAGTTCATATTTGAGACAAACGTTTTCTATATTTATTTAATTCCTTTTCACATATATGAAAAACTTAAGAGAATCGCAAATTATGTGAAATTACTTTCGACAATACACATCATTTGTAGGCAATGAGATTTGATTTCTTTACTTCACTGTATAAATATAAGAAATTATAGGAATATTTATAAGTAATTTGTGATTCGAATTATACCAATTCCATACGATATCTTGCAATTATATTCAAATTCTGTTAAAAACTATATTTTATCACAGTATTACGCAAACGTTTTTTACAGAAACTCTAATATCGTTTACATTGCCTATGAAGACCTTGCGAGACAACGAATCTCGAGATGTCGTTTAAATATAGAGAATGGTAAAGTTTATTGAAGTCAAGAATATACAGAATATTTTTGTTATAGAAGTCCAAAATGTGTATAATAAAAAAATACAAAATATTTCTTTAATAGCGGTGTAATGAAACATTTTATCTCGTTACGATTTACCAGCGGTACTATTAGTCTTCCAAATATGGGCGCCGTTTCAAATAGACCTACGATTGGTCGAACGAAACTTCCCCTGTCGAAGGGGAAAGCAAGAGGAGAGAGGCGTTGCAAACCTAACAGATCCAAAACTGGTCAGAGCGTGGGACTTAGAAAAATAAATGGGCCCTTTTATGTTATCAGTAGTGTTCTACTAGAGAGTAGTTTTCCACATGCCTTCTGAGGTCCACAATTTGCACAAAAATAAGAAACATAAGGTAAAATTACGTAAGAAAGCTCTGTAACAATGATATTTGGAAGCAATTTTTGAATACAAATTTTACCTATCTAAATCCAGTCATTGTAGTTTTTTTAGAAAAAAATATTTCCTTTCTTTTTAATTGTGGTAAAGTGTTTTTCGTATAACCAATGTGTAAGATATAAATAAAAATTATAAATAAATATTTTAAATGATCTGTAAAACGTAGTAATGAAAGAAAATGTAATGATTTGTATTGATGTGAAGAACTGTTTCTCGAATAATGTGAAGAAGTTATTTAAATTAAAATAAAGAAAACTATTTTGAAGAAACAATTTTTATCACCGTTTTGAGCTCCAAACACTTATGTTGACTACTGGTTCATTTTATTTTGCGCATTGTCTGTTAATGATGCACAGCATGAGTTTATGAAAATGTAGCAATTTTAGTGGATTCTCGATAATTTTTTAGTTTTAAAATGGAAATAAGAGCGAATTAGTAAGTCTTTGAAATTACAATGCTTAGCAATAAACGCTTACCCTAGTTACGAAATACATTAGTAAACTAATTTGAACAAATTTACGATATATATATTTAAACAAAAACTAATTTAAGTAAACGTAAGATAACTCTGATAAAATGGCATAAGGGACAATAGTAGATCAAGGAAAGTATACAGAAAAAAAACGTTAAGAGCCATTAATGCGATTTCCTTATGTAAGTTAGAAAACTATAACGGGAAAAGTTATTTTAAAAATAAAAACAGGCATATGAAGCAAATTTGCCAAGTATACGTACGTCAGAAGGGTCAAAACCTTGTTATTTCATTAAGGCAAAACTTTGCTAAGTCGAGCATTGAGGAAACCTAGAGAGAAGAATTGCTAGATAGGCATCTACATAAAATAATTCAGAAGAAATAGACGACACCGTTTTCCATGCAGTAGATTAAATTTACATAGGCACTGAATCCTGTTGATACCTGTATATTTATTGAGTTGATATTTAAAATGGTTTTGAATTTCAAAAATTACTTGAATGGGACATCGTCTCTTTCTTGACATAATAAATTTCAGTACATGATTTATAATGTTTTTTATAGTATTATTGTTAGATAAAAGACATTACATTTGCGATATTTATTTTGTAGGAATGAATTACTTGACGTTGATACATTGTTCTGAAATATGTGTCCGCAAAAAGATCTTCAAATAGCAAAATTAATGATTTTGGAAAAATATGTTTGTAACTGTGAATACGATGGCAGGTTATGACATGTTTCAACCATTTTATAATAATAATAAATTTATTGTTACAAACTGCGTATGATTTTTTCTAGCACTCATTAAATGCAGTTATTAACTACAACCATACGTTTGATCATACGTTAGAAACTGCATTTCTTCTTAAATTTAATTATCAAAGCACGTGCATAAACTTTTAAATCCAACGATTTATCAAAGATCATATAGTGATTCCGTACGTATTCTTGTAGGAAGTCCTTGCAGAAATTTTATGTATATCTTGTAGGAAATACCATGCATTTCTTGTAGAGACTTATTGAGTAAAATTTTATAGAATGAACGTTCATGTCTAATAATATTGACCACTTATAACTAAATGCATTTTTTTTTCTAATTTTATTTATAAGTCAATATGACCTTTCTGTAAGTCTTAGCACATCGTTGTGTTAGCGGAGAGGAATGTGTACTTCGGTGAAAGGCAGGCGGATATTACGTTTAACCATTTCAAAGCAAGGACGAACTCTGGTACTCATTTACACACACTTTGACGACTTTGAGTTAGTCTGTACATGAGCTATCTCATCATGAGTGAACATGACTT
>NNCF01136978.1:0-11534 GCA_002313205.1 Laupala kohalensis
TAACTACTTGGATGACATAGTAGTAACGGGTAGTTCCGAGGAAGAGCATTTGAGCAACCTCAAACTCCTATTCCAGAGGCTACAGGAGTGGGGCCTAAGAGTAAATTGGGCCAAATGTGAGTTCTTTCAGCCTAACATTAAGTTCCTAGGCCACATGCTGGACACAGAAGGGGTGAGACCTACCCAGGACAACGTGCAGGCAATACAGCATCTACCACCTCCTCAGAATGTCAAACAACTGGAATCATTCATAGGAAAGATAAACTACTATGGAAAGTTCATCCACAGGTTCTCTACGATAGCGGCACCTCTCAATAAATTAAGGAAGAAGGGAGAAGAGTGGACCTGGGCAGAACCGCAAGACAAAGCGTTCCAACAGCTAAAACAAGAATTACTCAACGCAACCAGGCTGCAGCACTTTGCAACAAGCAGGACTACGACCGTCGCGGCCGACGCATCAGATTACGGCATCGGAGCGGTGCTGTCCCAGAAAGACGAGAAGGGACAAGAACATCCAGTCGCATTTGCTTCAAAATCGCTCAACATCCATCAAAAGAACTACTCACAAATAGAGAAGGAGGCACTAGCGATTGTTTTCGCTGTGAAGAAATTCCACGAGTATTTATATGGGCACAAGTTTCTGATTATTACAATCACAAACCTCTAGTAGCATTGTTCAACCCAGCGACGAGATTACCGGATATGACGGCACGTAAGTTGCAGAGATGGGCATTATTTTTGTCAGACTATAACTATTCCATAGTTTACANAATAGTTTACAGGTCCACAACACAGCACGCGAACGCAGACGCTTTATCACACCTGCCAATGGGACCAGACGTCGCTTTCGACACTCAAGATATAGCATGTTTGCAGTTAGACACATTGGAAGAAGAGAGATTGGCCTATTTCCCAGTTAAAGCGGCAACGATAGCCTCCGCTACAGCTAGTGACACAGTCTTACATCAAGTAAGAGACTTCGTTCAAAACGGGTGGCCAGTTTCGGTTAGGACGCAAGCCCGTTTTAACACATGGCACAAACTCAAAGATAGATTAGCAGTAGTAAATAAGGTACTGTTGCTTAATACAGCAATCGGGAATAGAGTGGTGATCCCAAATGCTTTAAGGAAGCCAGTGTTAGAACTATTGCACCAGGGGCATTGGGGCATCGTGCGTACAAAACAACTTGCTCGGCAACATTGTTATTGGCCCGGAATAGATCGCGATATCGAAACAATGATAAGAAACTGTAACGCGTGCCAGGTGAAGCAAACAGCATCCCCAGCACAGTGGAGTAGTTGGCCAGTTCCGAATGAACCCTGGGACAGAATCCATGTCGACTACGCAGGACCGTTTATGGGAGAAATGTGGTTAGTCGTGACAGATGCACTGTCAAACTTCCCATATATCACAGCCATTAGGACGGCAAACTCATCTTCCACAATAGCGACTCTGCAACGCATTTTCGCAATAGAGGGGTTACCTAAAACATTAGTATCGGATAACGGCACGCAATTCACTTCAACTCAGTTTTCTGATTTTTGTAATAGGAATGGCATCCATCATGCATTGACACCGCCTTTTCACCCGCAATCAACGGAGAAGCAGAGATACTCGTCCAAACCTTCAAACAAGCGATGAAGAAAGCGAAGGACGCCGGCACACCAAAGGAAGAAGCTCTGCTCAACATGCTTGCCACGTATCGACCGATGCCGGGAGCATCAGGGAAGAGCCCGGCCCAGCTCCTTCACGGGAGGCAACCCAGGTCAATGTTATCATTGATGACGCCAACAGAAGAGCAGTCATACGAACCTACAGGAAAGTACGCAATAGGATGCAGAGTGTACTTCAAAACTTTTAAAGACAATCCCAGATGGGCACCCGGGGTTGTAACGGGCAGAATAGGGTCAAAGGTCTATCTCATACGCACCGTCTACAGGATAATTCGACGTCACCAAGACCAGATCAGAGGAAGATCCGCCGACCACGAAGTGGACCACGCCCAGACTCCACAAGACATACGGCAGAGAGCTCTGAGCGAATTGATATCTTCACCCTCTTTTCAGGAATCTTCCATACCGGAAACACAGCCATCTACGTCACAGGAGCCAAGCAGCCTGCCTCCAGCCCCTGCGTCCGGGGAGCAGACACCAAGCCTGCCACCCCCACCACAGCAGACGTTCGTGGAACAACCAACGCAGGAACGGGTACTCAGACGGAGTACCAGGCTCCGGCACCGACACCGGCCGTACCACGGAAAATAGGAGGGGAGGATGTGGCATGCACACCTCCATGTTCATATTTACCGCGGTTACGGCCACCATCGGGGCAGCTCGGGCCGCACCGGCAAGCGTCGTGCCAAGCGCGCAAACGGAACGGGCAAAAGAGGAGCCTCTTTTGTCCCCACCACGCTACCGGCGCGGTAGCGCGCCGCGCAGGGCCACCGCCACCGCTGCCTCGGCTGGCGAGAAAAAACTCCGCCATCGCCGCCTCCCAGGCGGCAGGTATATATAGGGCAGCCGCGCAGCCCTAAAGCGAAGAGGATCAGGAGCGAGCCAGAAGAAGTATACTACTCTCCGCCGTCTACTAGCTTCACACGCCTACGCTGCCCACTTCGCTCTCTACCAGGACATCTCTTCGGATCTACGGAACAACACCACGCACGGAACCTCTGGATAACGACCACCCGCATTCAACCACGGATTCTTCCTCTTGGATTGTTGAATAACGGGACGCTGGAACCTTTTGACGACGACTCCGCTACGATTTTGGTACCTTGTAACTACACGGACTTAGTCATCCGCTGTAACCATCACTGAATAAAGACTTGTTGTTAAGTTTACTCCATCGTATCCATTACTTCCCTTAACGGGACACAACAAGTCCTCTTCCTCCTTCCTTACGAGGGATATACAATCTGTGGACATCAGCTTTTAGATGAGCAAAATGGTACATAGTGAGAAATTTCCGGGTTATACAGACTAAATTAGAGATCTCCAGTTTCATCCATTCCACAATCCCAAAATTATACTCCAAGACTGGTGTAACATGTGTGTTTATTGCTTTGACTTTATTGCTGCTGTTCAGCTCAGTGTTTACTTCCAACCTCAGTCTCCTATTGTACTCTTTCCATTCATTTCTTAGTTTGCGATACTAGAGGTTTCCTCAATCCCTAGGTACTTGGAAGTATTTCCAGTTTCTAATTGCTTTGTTGCATCTGCTTCACCAAGGGACATGTTA
Source organism: Laupala kohalensis (assembly GCA_002313205.1). Classification (NCBI taxonomy): domain Eukaryota; kingdom Metazoa; phylum Arthropoda; class Insecta; order Orthoptera; family Trigonidiidae; genus Laupala; species Laupala kohalensis. The sequence continues at coordinate 3,241 of NNCF01136978.1, forward strand.
CTATGCTTCTGCAATTTCCCGCGTACCATACACATCCTTGCGTATTTATCAGTGCCGAATTCCATACAGATGTCCTGAATGAATATTTGAACTGTCAATAACATTTCATCTAGGTTTTTGTTATTTCCCGAGAAAAGTTTCAGGTGGTCCATATGTAATAAATATGGGAGAGTCTGTCTCTTGAGGAGGGTGTAACCGGATTTAGCCTGAGACAGCTGCATTGAATGTGGGATCAAACAAAGACAGTAGAGCAGCGGTTGTATAGCTCTAAAACATAGTTTAGTAACCGAATTACCCGTACTTATTTTACAAAACTGCACAAATCTTGGGTGCACATTATTCATTTCAAGAGCAGTCAAAATCCAATCATGCTACCCTCAGGTTATGTTTACGCACTCTCGCATCTTGAAGAATAATTTTGTTCAAGAGTAGGAGCTCTTTGCAACTATATGAACCCTTACGACTACCTTTTTGCTCAATGGGTAAAATTTCTCGTTCTTGTATATTATTATACATTTTGTCTCCAATTCCAGCTGTCAGAATTTAGTATTACACTGAGAGGCAAGCGATTGGCCTATAACTTTTTTCTTCCTTAAGATCTCCTTCCTTTGGCAACAACCAGGTAGTTCCACGGGTAAGCCAATCGGGCATCTCTTCTGAGTTGTCTAATATGTGATTGTTAAAAGGCCATCAAACAGGGATCCAAAAATAATATATTTAATCACATCCAGGGATTTCCAATTTTCCATGTTCTTTATGGCAGATGACACTTCTAGCTCAGTGAGGGGCCCGTGTCATCATGATATTTTTCTATGGTCTTACTGAAGGTTTGTTCAGCTGCCATGCATGCTGTCTTTGTGTTGAAATGATTACTTACACTCGGAATCTGTGTCAAGAACGTCTCAATATATTGCACAGCTGGTATTTCACAAATTTCATTCTGTTGCTTCTAGAGCCTACGCTAAAATTTCTTCTGACCCGCTTCAAACAACCTATTTTGATTTCTGAAATCTTTTCTTTTGTTATATCTCCTAATTCTTTGTACAAATGATTAAATCTTCTGTTTCAGGGTTTCTGTGGCTGATAATTGAAACGGGAGGTCATTAATCTTGTATTTTATTTTAAGACTATTTTTTTCTCCTGTCTTTTCTTTGTATTTCTTTCCTCCGATTGCGTCTACAAGGAGCGACAGTTCTCGACGGCAGTTTGAAATTCGTTTCTCAATTCTCAGGATCCATCGTGGTTCTTGTCCTTCCACCCATCTTCCCGGATTATTTCCTGGCTCATGATCCCTTGGTTTCCCCAGAACAATTTCAGGAATGAGTTAAGCTGTAGAATAAATAATATGGTTAATTTCAGTAAAATTTGTCGTTTGATGTTGCAAAATTTCATTTAAAATACGATTACTGTCGTTTATAATATTCCTAGTCCGTTTATCTTCATGGATCTGTCTAAGCGGTCCCCAAGTGTCCATGGACTGAAGCCTAGTAAGTGCTATCTCTAGTTGTCTTTTCTCGTGCATGGAATCATTATCCCTATGTTCGTCTTTATTTTCTTTACTTATTTGTCGAATTTCCTGATGGTTGGTCGAGTCATATGTTGAGTCATTTTAGGTCTTGTCAACATTTATTCCGTCTTGTGAATTCTCTATCTCCTGTGCAGAAAAGGCACATCTACGGTTATCTCTTAGTATTTCCGTAGGAAGCTTTTCTTTACTTTAGTTTGATACTTTAGCGTTGCTGGTTGGCTAGTTTCTTCGAGTCGAGTATGGGTCTGGAATCTAAGTTCCTTTAATTCCAAATTCCGAAGACATTCTCTTCTGAGGCACTTGGGTGTAGTAGAAGAACCACATTATTTCTTCCATCTCTTATTCTGTCCATCTTGGGCGAATATTTTGAGTTTGTGATGGCACTGTGTCCCTTTGGTTATCTATGGGATGACCAGTGTCAATCGAGATGTCATCTGCTCTTGTATTACTTCGTGTATTAACATTGGGACAATAGTTAAACTTGGAATTATTTGATTCTTCCTCTGTGCATCCTTATTGATAGTGCAAGTTGATGGTTTATCCTTCAGTCCATTCGGTTCTTTTTGATAAAGGTGGAACATGAGTGTATGTCTTCTGATCCATTTCCAGAATGCCTTTTTCTGCGACTTATAGTGGCCTCGGAATATCCTCCTACAGGGTGAAGCAAGGATTCCATCTGGTCGCCAGTCGGAGTTGCTGTGCTCTGCGATGTTTTCGCTAATTGCTGGGAGCAACCTTCTTGTTGGCTGACGCAAGGTTCGGACCTCCACTCTAATTACAAGCCTGGTGTGCCACTCATGTTTCTAACCCGTACACTCTACAAGACGGCAGCTGGGTGGTCATTGAACACATTCTTCAAATGCAGTTATTCGCGCAACCACATCCATTTCTTCTTTTACCGGTAGTAAGGGAGAGAGATGAACGGAAATACTTAGAACAGGTATCAGGGGCCTCGGGGCTATTCCATCCACCCGTTGGTTCCTGAGGGAAAAAAGGGAAGTAAGCGGGAAGACTGGTTAAGCAAGGAAGTCTTACAGGAGCGGACAGCAGAATGCTACTCCGTTGTAGGTAGGAGAAACCGGCCTAATTGCTGCATCCCTCACTCATTGAATAGGGCGTGCAAGGCGAAGTGATCACAACATCCCTACGCCTTTTATTATTATTATTATTATTATGTCTGTGTTTTTCGGTCAAAAATGAATATGATTAATGCACATACTTTAGTCTTAGACAAATGTCAAATACGTCTGTCGGATATTTTACATAATCTTTCACATTCATGTACCAATCGCGGAATTAATGTTTTCTTTAAATTTATATGTCATGTTTTACGTGAGATTTAAGGAATTGAACCTACTCAGCCACCATACTAAGGTTCTTCATAAAGAGTTTCAATCGCATTCATGTATGTATCGTAGAGGTGTTTTGCGTCATGAGCTCTCTACCCAATTTTTCTCATCTGCTTTTGTCTGCTGACCAACTTTCGATTTCCCTAAAACAAATACACCAATCGATAGTACTCAAAAAGCACGTTACAAAAATATTTTTAAATTTACATCCCCACAGGTTTTGAAATAAATAACATTAAATTTTCATAAATGACAACTATTCAAATTTCTACATCTATAACAAAATCAAAAATATTGACCGCAAACAACTCTACAACCATAAACAAAGCGTAATTAAATTGGCACAATTGTAATTTTATTTTATTTTTGTAAATAATTATTATTCGGCCTACTACACTACGGGAAACCGATTCACAAAAATGACCACAAAATAATTCCAAGTCAACTTAATAACTCTTTGTAGTCAATATTGAGTTTGGCCCCATCCAACTTTCATTTTGTATTCTGCTGGTAAAGTCACACACAGACAGCGTGTGTACCTGAACGGTCAACAATCACACACCATTTTGGTCTCATCTGACAAAATTTAGAGAAGACTAAATTTTCAATAGAAGAATTTTAGGTCTTAAGTTGCTTATCATTTCAAACAAGCATCATGTCTCGTATGCATTCCATAAATGTATAAAAAGAGATATTTTCCTCAAAATTTTAAAAGTTCCTAGGTATATATTTCTTGGGAAATAGTTGATTATTAAAATATTTCCTACTTCTTTTACTATCTTTCTTCAAAATATTGCTACATTTAAAAACTTTATTTGTTTATTATTATTATTATTTATTCTTCGTGTTCACACCTGCAAAGTAGTAACTGTTTATAGAGCTTCTTTAACGATTTTCGGCAATTTTGAAGCAACTGTCATTCATGAATCATTTCGATTTCTGTCATGAACGTTTTACTGTATGTTTATATCCTATAAAAACTATTAATCTACCTAGCTTCAGAGTTTTAAAACCTTCTCCAACTGAGATATTTAACACAAAAACATGCATTCTTTTAGAAAAAACCATTTTTGAAACATGGTAAGTTTTGAAATTGTTGTGGCCCGTTAGGGAAAGAATCAACAAGACAAAATAAAACTCAACAACGGGTTTTTATTTCCGTAATTGTTACAGCGAACAATTATGTCCGGGCCAAGCGGACTGCAGTTGATACCAGAGGCGTAGCAAAGTCGTTATCGAAGAGTCCAGGCGATACAATGTTCCGTAGTTCCGTTAGAGTTTTCCTGGGTCGAATGCTGAGTAGTCGTCGTTGTAGATGAGGCTTGTAGGCTGTAGTGACTCGTTGTACTCTCTCGACTCGCTCCGCTTCCACTTCAACTAAGGGTCGTTCTGCCGCCCTATGATAAATTTAATAAATTCAAATTGAAATGTCTAAAATAATTCGTTCTCGAGATATTGAAAAAGGCTCGAACGTCTGAATTTGACAAAAACGGAATACACCGCTCCACAATAAATCACATAACTCTAAAACCAAAATTCATAAAAAGAAAAAGAATGCTGTTTTTGGACAGTTAAGACACGTAGATATATGTATGCCAAAAAGAAAAAATAATAAAAATGGTCGAGCAAAAAATTAATTGTTCATTGTTTCAGTTTATATGGAATGACACAATAACAAACAATTATTTTTAAAATTCGTGAACAGTTTAATACTCATTCAAAGCTGATGTTCAGAAGGCGTACAATGTCTTGGTACATTATATTGAAACACGGATCAGTGCGCTGGAAGAGATCAATAAGAACACGATCGGCGGTTGGACTACAGTCAGGAATTCTCGCCGTCCTTCCAACTCCTATCACCCGGTTAGACCAACGACACATGCATCACCCCAACTCTTCACCCAGAATAGGTTTAATGAATTAGATGATATGTCCCAGTTTCCTCCCTTACCTACTCGTTTCATCCCCTCCCATCCAGTACCCAAACCTGTTCACAAATCACATACTGGTAAGCACAGACGCCCAAAACCACGTAAAGTAGTGCTACCCAGAGATGAAGCCAACACTTCCACGCTGAAGTCAAACGTGCTCATATTAGCTGATTCGCACGGTCGTCACATGTCCTCCGTTTTGCGTGGATTGCTTCCTAGCCAGTCCTCAGTCTCCAGTTTCTTTAAGTCAAACGCTCGTTTGGCTGAAGTTATTCGAGAACTGGACACTTACACTAAAAAACTAACAGAGCGGGACACAGTAATCATCATAGATGGGCAGAACGATATTATCATGGGTGGTCATTTCAACGCTTCTGAAACTCTACAAAAACTAAAAACGGCCTCTTAGAACACAAACATAGTGCTCCCTAACCTGCCTCCACGCTTCAACGTTCCAAAAATAAACCATGAAATTAACCTGGCAAACATCTCCCTAAAACATCACCTGGCAGACAGAAAAATCAAAATTTTTAACTTACAACCACACCTGACTGCTAACGACTTTACCCAGCACGGTTTACATCTGAGACCGTCTGGGAAATATCACTTCGGTCCTCTCGTAGCTTCACATCTGACCTCACATCATCCACCTGCCCCTTTACCCACTCGTACACCTCCTCCTGCTCCTACCTCACCTCCTCCTCCACCACCCTCTGATTCTACCTCATCACCATCTCCTATCTCCACACTCATTTCTTCTCCTGTCCCCGTTCTTTCACCTACTGCTTAATCTCCCACGTCCTCAGCTATTCCTCCATCCACTTCTCCTGCCGCCCCCATGCACAGTTACAACTTGCGCTCACGAGTACGATGTGTTACTCGAAGGTGACAATCGCGTGCGGGAGCAGTGAGCGTGCTTGGTTCGGAACTAGAAGTTGTACCAAATTAAAATTCCTCTCCACAATCTATCGTCGATTCCATTGCTCGTGAATCAAAAAATTTTTGCGAAAATAAAATAATTATAATTCATCATAATTTCCAAACCCTTTCAAACAAATTGACAGACATTGAAATTCTGGTACACGGAAATTCATTCGATTTGCTATGCCTCACAGAACATTGGCTTTCAACTAACAACATCAATGATACTGCTATTTTAATTATTATTTAGCAAGTTCTAACTGTCGGCAAAATATTTAAGGAAAAAATCCCCACGGATGTACGTGTATCTACGTTCGTAGTGATATTTTATCTTCTCCACTGCCAGGCTACGAGAACTTCAGCGTAGATAGTGTGTTCGAACTTTCTGCAGTTAATCTGACCGACAATGGCATTATTGTTTTGTGTATTTATAGACCTCCTCAATCAGATCTTGTCATATTTTTTCGGAACTTCGAAATTGTTTTAAAACATATCACACAAAAATCTACTAAATCTATCGTTATATGTGGTGATGTCAACATCGATTTCCTGAGTACATCCGACTCTGCACATTCGACAGTTAATCGATTCAAGAATCTTATCGACACCTTCAACCTTATTACTATGATAAACGACCCCACTCGCCTCTCCGGTTCATCTCAAACATTGCTAGATCATATTGTCGTCAACAATAGAATCTCATATTTCTCTGAAGTGTTTATCGCCGGATACAGCGATCACTTTACTCAAGTATTGACTATTAATGATAAACTAACACCACTTAAAATTCTTTACAAATTTTCAAGAGAATTTAATGACACAAATCAAATCATATTTTTAAATTATTTGCGTGAAAAAACATGGAAAGATGTTTACAATTGCCAAAACACCGACGACAAATTCAATATATTTATCTCAATATTCCTAAAACATACAACTCTAGCTTTCCCATAAGACGCAAGTTAATTAACACAAAGATATACAATAGATGGATCACCCAAGGGATAAGAATTTCTTCAAAAAACAAACGCCGTTTATATTATCTTTAAAAACTCTATAACCAACAACACGAATTCCATGATTATTTTCGTAAATATAAGATTATTCTTCGAAAAGTAGTCTATGCAGCTAAAGTTATTGAAAATAACAGACAGGTACTCAAATCGAACAACCGGACGAAAGCCATGTGGAATATTGTTAAAAATTTCACGTCAACTTCAGAAAATTGCGAAGAAAATATTTCTCTACTAAACGATGGCAAAATCATATCAAATCCTCAGGACATCGCAAATTTGTTTAATTTTTACTTCTCGGAAGTAGGTAAAATAACGAACTCTATATATCCAAATCAATGTCCTACAAATATACCCACCCACGTACCCAATTCTGTGTTCACTTCTGAAACTAACGCCAGTGAAGTCATGAGAATCATCAGCTCATTAAAAAACAAATTTTACAGGCATAGATGATACACCCGAGTTTATTGTTAAATTTTCGTCCCAAGCTATATTAAATCCACTCATACATATTTTTAATAGTTCTTTAACGGAAGGGGTATTTCCTAACATATTTAAGAGAGCTAAAATGAAACCTTTACACAAGAATGGAAACAAACTTAATATTGGAAATTACCGACCAATATCTCTACTATCCACTTTCTCAAAAATCCTAGAAAAATTGTTCTATTAGCGTCTAGATTTTTTATCAAAAAGTAACATGCTCTCTGACAATCAACACGATTTTAGGAAATCCTCTTCCACTACAAGCGCCCCATTTTCTTTGTTAAACGATCTTACCACATCTCTTGAACGTGGAGAAAATCCTCAGTGTTTTTCTTCATTTATCCAAAGCATTCGATGTCATCGATCACGAAATTCTCCTTTCCAGATTGCATTCCTTAGGCATTCGTTTACTTCCACATCAATGGTTAACTTCTTATTTAAAAGATAGATATCAACTGGTCGAAATATCCTATTCTAAACATAAAATACTACAGGGTTGTCTTTCAGAAACAAAGCCACTTACTTGCGGAGTACACCAAGGTTCAATTCTCGGCCTTGTACTCTTTTTATTGTATGTGAACGACATGTCATCATCCACATCAGATTGCAAAATGGTTCTTTTTGCTGATGACACTAATTTACTATGTAAACACGCCAACACTCAAAACGTTTTGTCAAACATTTCGGCTTGCAAATCGTCTCACTGTAAACATTGACAAAACACTGTACGTTATTTCACAATAGTATCACATAATCTTTACCCTAGGTTTCTCTTTCTTTAAACGGAACACAATTAAAAACTGTTACGAATACAAAATTCTTAGGCCTATATTCAAGACAACCTTAAATGGAATTGTCACGTTGACAATTTTAATTCCCAATGAAGCAAATTGTGTTACGCATTCCGAATCTTAGTTAATGTAGTTATTCCAAGTATTTCCCGTTGCGTATATTTTGCAAACGTTTACTCCCATTGACGTTACGGTATTACCTTCTGGGGTAATTCCGGTCAGAGCATTCAAACTTTCAGAATTCAGAAGAGGATAGTTCGGATAATTTGTAA